>LOJH01000460.1:0-15404 GCA_001685095.1 Ellobius talpinus | reverse complement strand
GTGTGTGTGTGTGTGTGAGAGAGAGAGAGAGAGAGAGAGAGAGAGAGAGAGCAGTTGAGCGCTATAACATATAACATGCAAATGTCTGCACGCCTTAGCAGAACAGATTTGCATTAAGGCTGTGTGCTTTGGAAAGATCTGCTATACTCAAACCAAAAAACAAAAGCTATAAAATACATATGTTTTGATAGTTATAATGAATAAAATCTATATTGAAGGTTTTATCACACTCCATGCTAACTCCGAAATTACATATATTTTCTGTTTTATTTTAGTTAAGTCTATTTATTTGTTAGTCAACAAGAGATGAAAACCTTCAAGGAAGTGACAACAGGATCAGTTTGTTTCTTTGAAATTGCATTTGTTACAGCATGATTAAGAAAACTTATTAAACCTGGTGTAAGGAAGTTGAAGAAATTCATGTATTTAGTCAGATAGGACTACAGGAAAGTACTGTATTTAATAGTTCAAAAATTTACATCAGAATAAAAGCAGATTAAGTCTTGGGTTCTTTAGAAAGTCATACCTGAATCATGTTTTCTGAAGCGGATTGGAAACGGTTTAGACTAACAAGGAGAACTGCCCAGAGTAGTATAGGAGCTGTTCAAGTAGAGGAGGATTGCCATACATTTAAGACCGCTCGAACCATACAACACAAGTCCCTGCACTGCCATGCCTCAGGTTCTGGAGAAGCTAATTCTAGTTTTCTACCGTGAGTTCAGGCTCAGTTACCCAAGGTTGGAATAGTAAGTGCATCGTGCCAGTGTCCCCAAGTGCTTGTTCGTGAATTCCCTGCGTAGGACCCTGGGCAGTGTTTGGGAACCACTGTGCCAATCATGTCTTTTATTAGGAGGCTTAAGCCAGTAAGCAGAAAGGTCACTTTAACCAGTCTCCAAGGAGTCTGGAGATAGACTAGAACAAAGCTAGGGAGCTGAGAGGCCATTGGAGGTCTGGACGTCATCATCTAGAAGAGACACTGGTAGCTTAGATGGCGCAGTCATGACCAAGTTTCAGATGTTTTGAAGCTCATGGATTTGTGTCTCTGAGTCCCCTGATTCTGCACTATAAATCGTTTTCAAATGCTTAATTAAGATTTCCTTGAGTTGGCATAGTGTCCACCTCCCACAATACGTTGGTGCCTGAAGTGCCGTGGGAGAAGACAGCCCAGTGCTTTCGCTTAGGTATGAGGCACTGCACGTGTCGTATGACAGACCTCCAGGTGGGCACCCTGTCTGAGCACAGAGGACACGTCCTGTGGCAGCCTGGGCAAAGTAGAGTAGGCCATGGAGGGCGTTAGACACTGGCTGATGGTCCATAGTGCCAGCGTCATCTGCAGTCAAGAGAGGAGAGGTGAAGTCATTATGGAGTCTAAAGGAGTAAATTCCTCTTTAAGAATTATTCTGAGTGAGCCTCCTAAGAGCCTTGACACAGCTCAGTATTTATCTTACATCTTGTGGAATGCATCAGACTTTGCCTGTTACTCTTTATCCGTCCATGTCCAAATGGCCGCAGTAATCCCCAGGGGTGTTTACATCGGCACAGATTTACAAAGGCCTGCTTAGATATGCTTCTACTTAATAATTATGAAGTTACTTAAATATTTTACATGATTATTACAGAATTCCAACATTTTAAATTACTCATGTGGCCATAAAATGTTTCCTTTCAAGAACCATTGCTTTTCTAAGCAGTCATACTTACTGGTAGAAAATATTTTTTTAAAAAATGAAACAACAACAAAAATCCAACCCCAAGAGTTGTTTAAAGGAACTCAGTTTTGAAATATAACTATATGTTTTTATTTTTTCATAAGTATAGCATTTATTTTAATTGTTTTTTGGTCTCTGTTTATATTCTAATTTTTAAAAAATGAACTCAGCCAATCTTTGCTGTTGTTTCTTGTTTATTTTCTATATTCTGAGTAAACAGCATTTTTTAAGCTTATAGGAGACACTTGTCAGAAATGCAGAATATCCAGCTATTAATTTCTCTCTAATTAATTATGTTGCAGATCTCTTAGGTCTTAGATGAAAGTCTTATTTAAGCCATAAAATTTTATGGTTGTCCACTAAAAAGAATATGGAGAAAGAAAATGATCTATCAAAATTCCCTATTTATTCATTAACTGAGATTGATTCTTCAGGAACAAGATTTTGGTATCTCCCCCAGTGTCTTCGTGTTGGATGAATGCATAACTATGATAACTAAAGAAATAAATGCAGTCATGACTTTGCTGGAAAGGTACTCATTAAACTTGCTGAAAGTTAAACCTAGATGACTTCAGAAGCTACTGGAGGCAAGTTCTCTGTCCATGGTCCCTTTCCATGCAGTTCCCTGCGCAAACACGGACACGCAGGTGCATTTGTAACTGGAGCATCTTTAAGGTAATCAAAGTGTCCTCTTCGGTAGAGCTGGAGTGGACCAGAGAAGCTGCTGGCTTTGGATGAACTCATCGATAGCTGTGAGCCAACACAGGTGAAGCACATGATGCAGGTGATAGAGCCCCAGTTCCAGCGAGACTTCATCTCCTTGCTCCCTAAAGAGGTAAGCAAAGGCCGCCAGCTAGCGCCCCGCACAGGCACCACCCCCTGTAAGCAGTGTCCTGCCGGTCATGGTTTGACACCTTGACAAGCTGCTGTCTTGGCTTAATGGTGCAATTGTTGCATAAAGGATGCTTATAACCAAGGTACTTTTTCCTCCCAGTTGGATAAGGTAAGTCTGCATGAGAGTCACTGAGTTTCTTGCTAGGCTGTTTGAAGCCTGACTTTAGTTATTTGGGTACGTTTATTATTTATAGTGGGTGTTCTCTAAATTCTGGATCATTAAGCAGCAATGCTGGTTTTGTTCTTATTTTATCACTTCTCTTATGTCCCTTCAAGACCAGTAACTTTCTGACTATTGCATTTCTCTGGTCCTGGCATTATGTAATTGTTTTTATTTTTATTTATTTTCTTAAAGTGCATTGGTGTTTTGCCTGCATATATGAGGGTGTCAGAAACCCTAGGACTGGAGTTACAGACAGGTGTGAGCTGCCATGTGGGTGCTGGGAATTGAAACCAGGTCCTCTGGAAGAGCAGCCAGTGCTCTAAGTGCTGAGCCATCTCTCCAGCCCCCTGCAGTTACTATTCAATACACAGAATTGTGTGTATATAATGTGTTTGTGTGTGTCCCTGTCCATGCCTACCAGCCGTGCTCCACCTGAAGACGTGTGAACTGCATTCTTGTAGCACTCCATTGTAAGCCATGTGCAGCTACATAGGTTAAATATAATGCATGTGTTGACATTTTTTACTTCATATCTTAATTTTTATCAGCAGAAAGGAATAATTCCCATGCTGTATATTTTCTCAAATTACTATACTCATGCTACTAATTAAATACCAGCTTAAAAGACGGCATGAAAAAGAGACTCGTCATACAAGTGACCCTGGACCCTCCAGTTTGAACAGAAAAGGAGTTCTGTTTTCACTTAGAGAGCCACTCCAACTAAGTTCCTAGAGGCATTCATAGTCCTAATTATAGTTTTACATTAGATTTGAGGAAAATTGATGAAACTAACATAACTTAGGGAAAAGCAAAATTGACTAAAAAAAATCTTTTTTTCTGGCGTTTTCCCCCATTTGGAGTACTTTTTAAAAATGGCAATGTCCCACAAAAGAAGTGGTTTTTTTCTCGTGACCTTTTTCTACAACAAAACTCTGAATAAACTTAGGAAAGTAACATGAGGTCATCAGGGCATAAAATAGTAGGAAGCAGTTTCTGTGAAAGCAGCAGGTACTCACCTTGATATATTTTACATCCCTGGTACCCTCCTTTAGAATCCTCATTGTGTAGATTCTCTCATAGCGTGCTGTTTTTACTTATCTCTGAGAGTAAGTTTTTCTATTTTGTTTTGCTTTATTCTTATTTTTATAGATAACTCTTATCATGCAAAAACTTCCTGACCTCAAATCAGTAGAATTTGAGAATCTTTGTGGGGTTGTTATGTATATGTGTGGTGTGTGTATGTGTTCAAATACTTAAATACATGCAGATGTGCACACATGTGCATGTGGAGGCCAGAGGTGTGCTCCTCAGTTGCTCCCATGTTACTGTTTTGAGTCAGAGTCGTGGTTTCTCACTGAATCCAGAGCTTACTCACTCGTCTGGACCAGCCAGTGAGCTCCTGTCTGTCCTCCCAAGCACAGGGCTTATAGTTGCCACCACCATGCCTGTCTTTTCCGAGTGTTGGGTCCAAACCCTTATTGTCATGGTTGTACATGAAACATTACCAACTGAGCCATCACCACACCCCAAAACCTGAGAATATTTTAGCATTTAAGAAGTAAGCAAAGATTATTAATAAAAGGTAAGTCCCAAAAGATTGTCTTAGCTTCCGTGTTCTTTCAAAGACTGCTGAAGGAAAGAGAGAAGTGAAGTTAGAAAGGAAACCTGGCGTAGCATATCATGTTTTCTTGTTTTCAACTACTTGGGGGAAAGATTCTTCATTTGAAAAAATGCTTTATTTCATATGTGGAAAAATAATGGCATAGATCTAAGCCCTTAGAGAAGTTTGTGTTATCAGCAAGAATGTATTGTTTAAAACATTATTACCATATTGGCATAATGTACTAGTATTTTTCTAATAATTGGTGTGAGCAGATCTCAATCCTTTCTCTATCACCATGTAAGCTAATCTAAGAACTTGAGCACTAGACTCACACGAGAAACTTGTGATCATTGGCATTGTTCTCACTGTGAGCAAATACCAATAAAATCACAGGTCATCTAGAATAAAGCCTCAGATCCCTAATACGAGATTAACGAGCGTTTTCTTTGCTCTTAAAATACTGTTCTCCTTGATCTGCTCAGTCTACCAAAATACAGCAGTCCTACAGAAATGTGTGTCCCGTGGAGAGTAGCATCTTTGTTTCTGTTATTTTCTGAAGTCTGAGTATGCCATCCTCATTTCCTTTCCCACAGCTGGCACTCTATGTACTTTCATTCCTGGAACCCAAAGACCTGCTGCAAGCGGCTCAGACTTGTCGATACTGGAGAATTTTGGCTGAGGACAACCTTCTCTGGAGAGAAAAATGTAAAGAAGAGGGTAAGGTTCAAAATCACATAGAGAATGTGTTTCTAGTGCAGCAGCAAAGGATTCTGGAAGCAAGTCGACAAAATCACTTTCCCGTGCAGAGAGAATAAATCGCTGGCAGAGTGAGTCTGCATCCATTCACTTCCTTGATCCCAAAGTGAAGGAGTCCACCTGATTGTAAGCAATTAATCCCCAAATAATTGAGGATTTACCCACCCCTCCCATAAATTCTTAGTGGACACCTCCTGTGAGCTGAACATTCAAAAATGCTAGGGAGATTGGACAGTTTGACATCTTCCTCTTGACATGGATCTTATATTCTTGCAGCATAGTTTGGTTTGGTTTGAACCCCTTTTTAAGGAAGGAGTTAAGTCTCCTCCATATTGATCAAAGGGGAGACCTTGTTTCGCAGGTAGGCATCTAGAAAAGTAATCATTTTGAAAAAAATTGTTTCTGAGAAGCAAAATGTTACAGGAAAAACCTGGTAGTGCTGCATTCTGTAGATGATTCTCCCTGCGCAGCTCTGGCCGGATGGAGAGCACTGCTAATTAGAGAGGGCTAGGAAAGAGTTGAGCTGAAGATCTCAGGTGCTCCTTGCTAAGCCTGGTCTCACAGTCAACCTCTGGCTGCTCTTGGATTAGTCAGTAAAATCTTCTTTCTCAAGCATCTTCATACGTAAACTAGGGTTAATTTTGCCTTCTTTCTCAGAATCTTTTGTTTCTTCCTTGAGATAGGGTCTCTATAGCCCTGGCTGTCTAGGAAATCGCAAGGTAGACTAGGCTGGCCTTGAACTAGTGGAGAGCATACATACATACGTGTGCAAACAGCCTGAGGTAATGATGTTCATCTGTAATCATACTACTTGGACAGAGGATTACTGAGAGCTGGAGGCCATCTTGGTCTCCATAGTGAGTGCTAGGCCAGTGTCAGATAAGTCTTTTTGCTGCGTATGAGCCAGTGATATTCTCCCCACTCCTTCTTTCCTGTTGCCTACATGCTCTATCTCTGTGAGTTTGCTGTTCTAGGAACTGTGATAAGTAAGATTGTGCAGTGTTTATCCCTTCGTAATTTCCTCATTCACTAATGTCTTCAAGGTTCCTGTCCCAGCGTGCATGCCTGTATCCACGTGTCCTTTGTAAGGTCAAGCAGCATTCCGTTGGTGTTTTGGACAGACGCCTGGACTGCTTCCTGCCCTTGGCTAACTGAATAACATCAGTATGAGCATGGTGTCTAGATACCTGTTCACATCTCTCCTGTTAGTACTTTGGAGCACACATGCAGAAGTGAAAGTCCTACATCCTCTGTGCGATTGTGCTTTTGTGGAGCCGCTGTGCTGATTTCCACAGCAGTGGTGCCATTCTGCATCCACACAAGCAGTACACACCCCTTCCCATCTCTGTGAGGAGAAGAGGCAGTGAGTCAGAATTGCCGTACCCAATGCAGACTCGCTGCTGCCTAGAGCCGTGTTGGAAGTTAGGGGTCTCTATCTCACCGGTGCTAAGCAGAAAAACAAGATCTGTATAAAATGTGTAATTTTTATTATTGACTAAAAGGAATTATTCTCTTAAACTCTTTGATGTTTTAGGAATTGATGAACCATTGCACATCAAGAGAAGAAAAATAATAAAACCAGGTTTTATACACAGCCCGTGGAAGAGTGCATACATCAGACAGCACAGAATTGATACCAACTGGAGGCGAGGAGAACTCAAATCTCCCAAGGTAACAGAACTCTTCACATGCTAACAGAAACCTTTAATCAGTAGGAATGCCTGGTCAAACGCTTCTCTTGTTAGCCTAAAGTATAACTTGACGCCTTGTGAAAAGAAAGCTGGCTCTATTTTAAAATTAACTCAAAGTGTATCTAACAATGTTATTTTATTTCTGGTTTCTTTTATCTGATAATTTTATTGAAATCAAAGATGAGTTGATCCAGGCATGGTGGCTCATGCTTGTACTCAAGAATCGGAGGCAGGAGAATAGCTGTGAGTTTAAGGCCAACCTGGGAACACACTAAGTTCTATGTTAACCTGTTCTATGGTATGAGACCTTGCTTCAAGAAAGTCTCTTTCAACAAAGATGAGTTGAGAGGACATGAATTTGTTCTAGACCACTCTGTACAACATTGTTATTGTTACTACTTTTTAGAAATAACAGTTTTGGGTATTGTGGATTTTTCTGGTGGGTTTTTTTTTGGCTTTTATAATTTGAAGCAAAAATCTCATTTTCTATCTTATAATATTAATGCAGATGTATAAATGGTAGAACTCCTCAATTCATATACTTTAAAATTAGCCAATTTGGGGAGGCATTGTTTTATATGCCAGCATGCATTGGCACAATTTTAGGATGAAAAAGCTGTTATTTATTATTTCTCTGTTTCTAGGTGCTTTACTTTACTTTCTTGCAGTGTTAAAAGTTGAACCCAGAGCCCAGTCCTCTTCCTCCTCTTTTCCTTGTGTTTTAATTTTGAACTGAGGTTTGCCTGGGTAGAACTCACTTGGTACCCCAGGCTGTGCTGTATATTTTATATAAATTTCATAAGCCCAGCTCTTCTCCTCTCTCCAGTTCAGTGTTATAGGCCTGTGTGGGAGAGTTCTGGGTACTTGGCCCCAGGTCCTGTGTATCTGAGCCATCTCTGCAGCACTTCGCTGTATTTTAAAGACTGATGTAATAACATAAATGTGATATTTGTGTTTTTCTCATAGGTGCTGAAAGGGCATGATGATCATGTCATCACATGCCTGCAGTTCTGTGGTAACCGCATAGTTAGTGGTTCTGATGACAACACTTTAAAAGTTTGGTCAGCAGTCACAGGCAAGGTAAGTTCCCTTCTTTCCATGTTTTCGCAAGTTGTCATTTTGTATATGCAGTCACAGTGAATGGGGTCTGATCCTCAGCTGTTGATAGCAAACATCAGGCTGTCCCTAGAAACGTGGTCCTTCCTCCCTTAGGACTGTTTGTTACCTGTTTGCCGTCTTTGTCGCTTAGATGGTCTGAGACTTCTCAGACACACATCTTCTCACCTTGCCTGTGTGATTCAGAATCGTTGCTCCCTAACGCCTTCCAAAACATGGCTGAGGGATTTGTAATTTCCTTATAACTGCTCTGTGGCTGAGCTGTCTGTGATCTAGGAATCAAAAAGATCCTGCTAAGCGGAAGTTGTCTCAGACGTGAATGGTAAGGACGTGAAGCCAGGTAGCCCAAGCAGTGGCTGTATTTTAGGTAGCATTCCTTAGGAGTCTCTAGTGCATATTGACTTTATCTGTCCAAAAGAGAATGTTTTTATGAATTAAGTAATCATTCATTTAAGAGGTAACAGAAGAAAGTATGAGAAAAATCTGTTTTTAAAAATATCTTTTGCTGTGTTGTTCCTTGGACAAGAATCTTATAAATACTCAAAGCAGATGTTAAAAATTTCAAAAGTAGCTACACGTTTCCAGGATATAATATTAGTTTGGGGCTTATCTCAGAGTCTCAGTGTCTGTCTTTACATGTCTAGAGTAGCACGGCCGGCCCTTAACTACCGCCTGCAGGCAGGTGGGTGAACTGTGGTATGTGGTCACACCCAGCTTTCTTGGCATTCTTGCCTTGGTTCTCTTCCATGGGAAACACCCTGCTGCAGCTCTAATATTATTTAACTATGGTGGCCAGGCTAGAGCTGTTGAGCTTGCTTGCGTTTTATTTATTTATTTATTCATTCATTCATTCATTTATTTATTTATTGCTTTCTGACATGTCTTATGCTTTGTATTATGATTCTTTTTAATATTTTTTACTTCATTTTATTATTTTATGTGTGTGTTTACCTGTATGTACGTACGTGTATATGTATGTATGTATGTATGTATGTATGTATGTGTACCATGTGCCTGCCAGGTGCCCTTGGAGGCCAGAAGAGGACGTCAGATTCCCTGGCCCTGGAGTTGTAGGTGGTTGTGAGGCACTAGGTGCTGAGAATCAAACCCAGGTCCCTGAAAGAGCAGCCAATGCTCGTTGCCACTGAGCCTTCTCTCCAGCCTGGTCATGTTAATCTTATATTCCATATCATGTTTGCTTTCTCCATACCTGTCCCTCAGTTGTGGATGTGTGTCTAATCATGTATCACTACAAATAAACAATTCAGTAATAATGGTGTCATGCAACATTGGTGGCAAAATGCTTTCCTAGTGCTCTAATAAAGTTGACTAAGACCTGTTCTAGATTTTAATGAGATACTAGTATATTCTTTGCCTTGCTTTCATTTCTACCTAAAATTAATCATCTGAAGTGTTTTTCCAGTGCCTAAGAACGTTAGTGGGACACACAGGTGGAGTATGGTCATCACAGATGAGAGACAATATCATCATCAGTGGATCCACTGACCGGACCCTCAAAGTATGGAACGCCGAGACCGGAGAGTGCATACATACTTTATATGGGCACACTTCCACTGTACGCTGTATGCATCTCCATGAGAAAAGGTAGAGGAAATCCCATTATGATGGGGCTTTCACTTCTGTCACTTGTGATTTTGAAATTCATATAGTACTGATGAGCTCTTAAAGTAGATAGTAGTGATTAAAGTGTAATGTTCCTAAGTTAGGAAAGTCAGGTTATATTGGCGTAAAATCGGAGGCTTGTCTTAAAATTTCCTTCTTCATTTGATGATGGTACAACATTTTTTTCTTGAAGCTCTGCTTGGTGTTGATTTGCTGATTCATTGTCTTCAAACAAAAAATCATTTTCTTTCTCAATAACCGAATTTGTGCTGTGCATGAGCCCCAGATTCAGTCACTGGAACTCCTAGCCTGTGTGTCCTAGAGTGACCCATCACATTCTCGATCTAGACAAACACTGGGGTCCCGCCTTTAACTTACTTTCTCATTGCCTGTGGTCTGAACTGTTGAGCTCTCAGATGTGGCCTTGCCTTTGCACAGCTGACAGAGAGCCCTGGCGTTAGGATTGCGTTGCTGCCCTTCCGTTGCTCACCACATTAAGGGAGAACTTTCAGTCCCGCTTTCAGACTGGTTGCAGCCATGCCTCGCCTGCCTGTCCTTTCCTTCCCAGTGCCTCTGCCTGGCTGGTGCTTTTTTCTCTCACCTGCAGCGCCCTGCTGCTGAACTCATGTCCTGTTAACACATCTTCATTGCAACCAGCTAAGAAATTGTGTTTCCTACTTCATTTGTCAAAAAATATTCCTTTGGCCTGATGTGATATATGTTCCTAATCCTTGCACTGGGAAGGTAGAGACAGGAGGATTCCTTGAATTCACAGCTTTTAGAAAAGACCCTCCCTCTGAAAGAATGTATCTTAGAGGGGTCCTTACTCTGAATTCACAGTAGCCGTGACCTGTAGCTCTGCACATGGTGCTCTCTTTAATTGACAACTATTTTGGTAGGTAGGCTGTCCCCTACAGTCATAATCTGCACAGGGGGGTCCTTTTTACTTTTACTCTGAGCCTGCTTTGCACAGTGCGTTGTGAAATTAGAATCTAAGGCCTGAGTTTCAGGAGACCTTGCATTTCCTTCTTGGTTGCGTTCATTTCCCACGCTTCGTCATTCTGCTCTTTCAAATGTGGCTTTTCTCTCTTGGGACCATGAAGGCACCTGGTTAGCAACCCAGCAGTGACTGCATGACTGTATCACTGTGGTTTTCAAAGGGGTATTATCTGATAACGTTGAGCCAGTTTCTGAAGGCATTTCTGTGACTCCTGTAGGAGCATCTTTCAAAGTCTGTGTGTCAGCAGCTGTGTGCACGTGTCTGAAACTGATTTTTCCCTCTGTGGGAAGTGTAAGAAAACAGCCATAGTTTTCTGAGTCCCAAATTAATTTTAAAATTCTATTTTGTTGAAAAATAATCATCGAAAATTTTTGCTTCCTGAAATAGGTAGTAGGAGTTCATAATTGAAATGTAATGAAATGGCAAATATCCTAAAGAAAGGAAGTTTCGGATTGTTGTAAGTTAATACCTAGATCTGCACCGAGGACTGAGCCGCATGTGCCGCGTTCCTGTTTCACTTGTAATCAAAAGAGCTGTGTGTATGAAGAGCTGCTTGCTTATTGGAGGCTGCAGTTGTTTCCAACCAGATGAGCTTCCTCTGTTCCTGTTCCAGGCAGAGTAACTCAAAGTCATATGTGAAACATTAGGGGTTTCTTGTGAAAGTGTTTCTGTTCTGTTTAAAAAGAGAAAGTGAGCACTGTTTTACCTGCTGTGTGCGTTCATGCTCTTCAGAATTCTGATACCTTGTTTTCTGTTCCCTCTCTGCAGAGTTGTTAGTGGTTCTCGAGATGCCACTCTTAGGGTCTGGGATATTGAGACCGGCCAGTGTTTACACGTCTTGATGGGTCACGTAGCTGCAGTCCGCTGTGTCCAGTATGACGGCAGGAGAGTTGTTAGTGGAGCGTATGATTTTATGGTCAAGGTGTGGGATCCAGAGACTGAGACCTGCCTGCACACGTTACAGGGGCACACTAACAGAGTCTACTCATTACAGGTAAGAAGTCTGTCTCTCCCATTACCTCGACACTCTGCTGAAGACTCAGTCAGTTACTGCCAAGTTGCTGTTTAAATCTACCTTATTAGCAAGAAGAAAACATAAAAGCATTTAACTGTTTTAATTTCTGTGATCCATTTTCTCTCTAAAATGCAAATGTTTGTCTTGAAACAGGCCTGATACTTCAGGGCTGTAAATTTTGTTACATTATTAATAGTTAGATAATCTCATAGGAGAATAACTTGGATTTTAATAAACTCCTTTGCTGAGGATTAATTTGGCCAAGCTGCTGCCCCTTTGCCTTGATAGCTAGAAGTTGATGGGCCGTGTAATTGTGATTCCGTCCCATCTAAAGTGGCCGTGAGCCTCTCTGCAGAAAACTGCGCGCTTTCTGGGGCCATTGGCTGGAGCCAAAGAGGAGTTGACTAACCTGTTGTATCCCTTTAGACATGAACTTGGAATTTATTAACAGATTATAATATTTCAAGATCTTCAGTAACTAGACAGAAAACTTGGGCCACCTTTATTTCTGGAAATGCAGCGTTCTCCATTTTAAATATTTTCTGTTGCATAATTGCCTTCCCAGGCACTTGCCCATCCGTGGCTAGCCGAGTAGAGCAGAATCCCAGTGCTGACATGGCTATTCTTAGGGCATTTTATTCTTAATTGATAAGACTGGCCAAGTAATGAAATGTCAATATAGGATAAAGACGTTGATTGCTTTAGGAAAGATGATGGTTTCCAAGGGGAGGGAGTTGGTTGCCATTGTTGTTGGTACTTTGTGGTGTACTCAGAATGTAGAGAATGATCTCAGAATGTATAGTCAGGCATTATATATACCTCCTGGGGATTGGTAGGTGTTTATTGGCTTTTAGTGGTTTGGGGAAGCTGAAGAAGAGAGGCTGTGTAGCTTGCTTTTGCTACTAAAATGCCTCCTCTTCTAATTCCTGACATAGTTATCTTTGGGGATATTTCCTAATTAGCAGTAAGTTCTTGTAAACAGCTTCTCCTTACAGTTTTTAATGGAATTTACTTTTGAGCATCACAGAAGTTTGCTTGGCCCTTCCTTCCCATGCCTTGGGTGCTGACGAGCATGGATTTGGCTTCCTATGGGCAAGCCGAGCTCGGCTTTCTTACCGAATTCATAGGATGTGGCTTTCAGCTGGGACCAGGTGGTCTGAAAGGAATGTTGTTCATTTCAGGTGCTTCGTTTTCTTTTTGAAGTTATTTCTGCCTCTTGTTTGAACTATTGGGCAGTTTTGTTCAGTTTTGTTTCCTTATTTTTAATTTTAAGAGAATTTATGAAAAGTGTTTTTGGAGACATGATCTGTAGACTTGATGATGGCGCGCGCATCAGCCCAGCTGCGAGTTTACCCTAGTGCGCTCTTTGTTCTGGCCTTCCATGTTGCTGTATCTCCCTCCCTATTGTGAGTAAGGTCTACCAGCTAGCTGATAGGGAAAGAGTCCATGTTTCTGTTCTAATGCGCTGTGTCTGTTGTAGTTTGATGGCATCCATGTGGTGAGTGGATCTCTCGATACATCAATCCGAGTCTGGGATGTGGAGACAGGGAACTGCATTCACACGTTAACAGGACACCAGTCGTTGACAAGTGGAATGGAACTCAAGGACAATATTCTTGTCTCTGGGAATGCAGATTCTACAGTGAAAATCTGGGATATCAAAACAGGACAGTGTTTACAAACATTGCAGGGTAAGTGTTGGCCCTCCTTTAGCTGTATCCTTCTGAAATGTCATTGCTGAAGAGGGAACCTGTGTAGAGCAGAGATTGACCTCATGCAGAGTACTTACTCCTGATGACTTTATAAACGCTTGCCTTTCAGAACCAGGCCACCTTGAGAAATGGCTTCAATTGTGTCTTTAATGTGAAAATTCTTACTCATTTCCTGCTTGTTCAGTCGACTCTATTTAACCTTAACAATGAGAAGAAAGACTTGGCTGTCTCACAGAAGCAACGCTTCTTTTTGTCTGATGATTATATTTTGAATTGAAGCATCTCTGATAGGAAAGTACCTTGGCCTCCACTTAGCCAACTGCTTTAGTTGGGATGGGATGGAGTAATGGTCCCCCTAAGGTAAAGAAACACATGAGAAAGTTGATTTGGGGGCACAGCACCATTGAATTCTTCATGATTTGCTTTTTTATGTTTAGATGCCGTGCTTAGAAGGTTGGTTTGTTTTCAGTGAGCCCATCTGGAGGGCATCATGATGTCGTGACTGTTCCTGGGAATGTGGGGGTAGTGTAGTTCGGTTTTCTTCTTTGCTAGTCAGTGCAGAGTGGTAGAGTGACAGACAGATCTGTCACATTCGTGCTTCCAGCAGTAGAATGTGTGACGCTGCATTGCTTATGCCATCCCGGGAGAGCTCTGCCATAGCCCAGAGAACAACATGTGTCTGATGGCTCACCAGGCTTGCGGGAGACAGGCCGTGAGCATTGGGGCTTCCGCCACAAATAGCTACCAGAGGTTTTAAACTACAGCAAGGTTTCTAAATATGCAGCTCTTTAACTGTTGGATTTCTCGTGTGTTCTAACTGGTAATTCAATCCCTGTGCTTTTGCCCAGGTCCCAACAAGCACCAGAGTGCCGTGACCTGTTTACAGTTCAACAAGAACTTTGTAATTACCAGCTCAGATGATGGAACTGTAAAA
Organism: Ellobius talpinus; assembly: GCA_001685095.1. Classification (NCBI taxonomy): domain Eukaryota; kingdom Metazoa; phylum Chordata; class Mammalia; order Rodentia; family Cricetidae; genus Ellobius; species Ellobius talpinus. The sequence goes on along the minus strand of LOJH01000460.1, from coordinate 1,188 downwards.
CTCTGGGACTTGAAAACGGGTGAATTTATTCGAAACCTAGTCACATTGGAGAGTGGGGGGAGCGGGGGAGTTGTGTGGCGGATCAGAGCCTCCAACACAAAGCTGGTGTGTGCGGTTGGCAGTCGGAATGGGACTGAAGAAACCAAGCTCTTGGTGCTGGACTTCGATGTGGACCTGAAATGAAGAGCAGACAAGATGAGTCTTGTCCAACTCTGTAGACAATATACTCCTGCCCTCCCCCTGCGCAAAAAAAACAAAAAAACACAAACAAAAACAAAAAGGAAAAAAAAAACAGAAAAGAAAAAAGAGGAAAAAAAAGAAAAGGAAAAAATCCCTTGAACTTAGTGGTGCAGGATGTTGGTTTGGGGCAACAGATTGAAAAGACCTACAGACAAGACAGTGAGAAGAGACAGAGCCGTAACTGAGGGAGGCAGCGGCGCATCACCTGAAGGCTTCACTTCTGATGAGGGGCAGCTTTGCAAAGCGAGACTCTCTAAATCCAACCAGGTGCAATTATTCCTTATTTTCTTCTCCAGTGGCCATTGGGCAGAGCCTCACCAAGACGTTGTTACCGTCACCTCTAAAGGAGTGGCGGTGAATACAAACGCATGTCATCAGAGCTTCTGCAGCAAAGTCATGTTTCTGAAGTGGGAAGCGGAAAGAGATTACTGTGAATTGCTTTTGTACAGTTACCATGAAGCTTTCTTGTTCTTTTCTTTTTTCTTTTCCATTTTTTGTTATTTTTCTTCTTTATTTTGTTTTTGTTTTGTTTTTTGCCAGCCATTGCCAATGTCAATCAATCACAGTATTAGCCTCTGTTAATCTATCTACTGTTGCTTTCATATCCCCTCTTCAGTGCGCATGTCGCTAAAGGTGGCACGTTGTCCTGGGTTCCGAGTCCTGAGATGGATTTAGTTCTCGACGCTGGTGCTAGAAGTAGGTCTCCACACGTGGGATCGTTGTCCCACCCTGTACTGTACTCCCAGTGGCCAAACTTATTTATGCTGCTAAATGAAAGAAAGAAAGAAAGAAAGAAAAAACAAATTATTTTTTTTTATTTTTTTTTCTGCTGTGACGTTTTAGTCCCAGACTGAATTCCAAATTTGCTCTAGTTTGGTTACAGAGAAAAAGACTTTTTGCCACTGAGACTTGAGCCATCTGTGCCTCTAAGAGGCTGCGAATGGAAAA
>LOJH01000459.1:65345-79333 GCA_001685095.1 Ellobius talpinus | reverse complement strand
TTCTTTCTTTCTTTCTTTCTTCTTTCTCTCTTCAGCATTCTTTTTACATTGTGCAGAACAAAAGAGCCCAAATCTCTGGCATCCTCGTGGCTTATCACATATTCCTTCCGCAAAGGTACTCTAGTCTGTGTCATTGTATTTATTGTCCCCAAATCAAAACCAGTTGCCAAAGTAATGAAGGTCTATTGGTTTGTGTTGACTTAATCCATGTCAGAGGAGCTGTAGGAGCCTATAAGGATAATTTGACCAGTAAAGGGAGAGCCATAAAAATGATCAAAAAAGCCAATAGATATGCTGAGAACACCAAGCTTATTTTACTGAGGATTTATGGCCAACTTATCAGAAAATTATTTGGTCCAAGTCTACATTCAAATAAGTCTCTCAGTAATTCAGCAAAGATTCCAAGCCTTAGGGAAAAAGCCTCCTCTAATGAGATAGCTCAGAAAGCCCTAACTTGCAGCACATGCTGTTTAATTTTCAACAGTTGTGAGACTGCAGTAAATCCGGCTCTTGAAGCACAAGTCCCACTTACGCTCAGACCTGCAGTAAATTACCAGAGCATGACCAGCATTGGAGGATAGCCAGCTGCACTGTCCCCTTGACATATCTCTCTAAGTGTTTGTTAATCAAATCGAACCTAAATATGGGACACACCCCAGATGGTAGCAAGTGTCAATTCCTGTGTGTCCCCTCCTAGAATAAGTGGATGTCAAATAGTCAGAATCTGCCACACCATGTCAGCTTTGCCCCAGGCTCAGCTCTAGAGGTTGTATTTTATTGACCAGAATCAAATTGGCTTCCCCTGGTGTAGGTGATAAAGTATGGCGTCAAGTCACCCATGTAAAATGTATAACTTTAGCTTTGACAGTCTGTCATTGAAGTCCTTGTTTATATAATCTATTGTGCCATTTAGTCTATTCTTATTTTAAAGAGCAGACAGAGAACTAAAATCCATTCAGCTCGTGTTTCATTGATGGATGTCTATACATCGTGCCTTCCCTTAAATAACCTTGGGAGTGGCGATTTCCATTGTCACTGTCGACTTCCATCAAATTATAAGACTTCTAGTTCTAAGCTCTGCCTTGTGGAAGATGAAAGATGTGCACGATGCTGTAATGGGAAGCTTTTCACAGGACAGACATTGTTTTTCCAAGTTCGAGACTTGCATCTACATGGAGGACACTGTTGGGCAGAGAGGTGGGGTAGGCCTGCATTTCCAGTCAGCAAGAATAGAAATCTTCACATTATGAGGATTTTAATTTTAAGAAAAATTGTATTTAGTTCCGGAACTAAAGAGTAATTTCCCAAAGTTGGAATATCAATGTGGTAAAGTCTAAAATTAGCAGAATTTAAAAAAAAAGTTATCTTTGTCTTACTAACAGTTTGCCTCAATGTCTGCACAGTGGAGAACATAAACTGTTTACATTAGCACCGAGGAATCAAAAGCATTTCTTCTTGGAGGGGACCAAAGGCAAAATCTAACAGTATTTCCTATGAGCTTAAAAATATTGCCAAATCATAACTGGCCTTTCTTTGTCTGTAAATTTAAAACAGAATATAATGACCTATTATGAGATTAGATTTGATATTGTAGCTTAAATTATTATTTGACATTTCTGGGTTTTCAAGACTACAAGATAGGGTACAGCAGTTAGAATATTCAGAATGTCTCCATCACTTTTGAGATGCTATCTCTGAGACTTGGTCGATAAGGGACAGGAACAGAAGATCCCTGTTCCTCTGTGACAGCATGTCAAGGACAAACCCAAGGAAACACCTCTTCACCAATGATTAATTTTCAAGGGACGCTTGAATAAAATGAAGATCACAGGCCCTGTTTCCTACTTAGCTGAGATCTATTTAAGGGGATTAAATAACATACCTAAGCCCTTCATCATATGTTGCTGATACAGTTTGCTAGAAATAGTCTCAAAACATAGGATTTTCTTTTGGGATAAGTTTGTTGTTAAAAGTATTTTCTCCCATTTGTGACATGCCAACATTTTGTCCCCCTCCCCCCCGAATTTTAAAATAATTGTTAAAAAAGGAATATTTCCTTTCTGTTGTAAATAATCTGAAATCTGGGGGGAGATTTTTTTTTTGTATTCTTAACTCCCACAAAGGGACTTAGAATCAATTCATGCTCTGAGAAATTCCCATAGCTTAGATCACACCTCTTTACCCCTTTAGAAAGTGTTTCCCTTGGGTCTGTTAACTTTTCTATTTGATTACCGTTTAGACTGTGCGTCTAGGGGATGTGGCTGAGCTAGGAACCCCAGGAAGAAATCCGTGATTAGTCACCGGGTTTGAAAAATCCTTCCCAGTCCTGTTTACGAGGACACATGCCAATTCTCCGAATGTGCTGGGAGCTCGTCGCGTTCTTTCCAGGGTCGTTCTGCCTGCTCAGCACAGATTAAACACACAGCCTTGGTGTTGTCAGTGTGGGGAGGAGGCACATTGACATTCCGCTGACAGCCCTGGGTGTAAAAGGAAGCCATCTGCTGTGCTTTAGCAACAGGGGCGTGGCTGCAGCTCCGCAGGAGAAAGTGAGCCACAGAATGGCTCAGCTCAAATCCCTCTTCTTTGCGCGGTGGACCTGAGCAGACAACATCAAGATGGAAGAGAAGTTTTTACTCTTCAGTGATTTTAGTAGCTGCTCCTTTCTCGCTCAGTTTCGTCGTCCACTTTTACTGATACCTGCTACTACTTTAAGGGTTATTTTCTTAGTTTCAGGAGCCTAGGATATGCATGTCATTTTACTATAAAAATCACATCAACATCTTTGGTTACCAGTGCATTTGGGCCAGATGATTCGTCTTTCCAACACAGAGCTCATTTTTGACTGTGGAATTACCTGTGAAGTACTTCAGAAGGTGGTAAATGGGGGGCACATTAATTACACACTAAGCACTTAATATATTCCAGCATTTTTAATATATTCCATCTCATTTGAATTTTCACAATTTAATGATATACAGACTGTTTAAAAGGTGATTTAAACAGTCTATCCAGAGTTACACAGCTGGCAATCTGAAAATTTTCTTATTCAAATCACAGAGTGCGTTCAATCACATGCAGCTGCATCCTCTGTAGAAAACTAAGTGAATGCAACCTAAAGCTACCCTGTAATTTCCGCTGTTAGCAGGGCTTGGCGTGGTTACCCAGTAGCAGGGTTGCTTTATATTTCAAGTTTCTCTTCTGTTGAGTACTTTTTTAGTTGGTCATGCTTCCTGGCTTGTCAGTTTTTACTTAATTCTTTTAGGGATTTACATGTGAGAACAAGCTTCAGTAGAACAGGCTAGTGGGGGGGAGGGTTTTGTTGCTGAGTTCTAGGGAGGTGCCTAGTGCACGGTTGATGGCTGAGAAGTAAGGTGTTCACAGTGTGTGTGTGTGTGTGTGTGTGTGTGTGTGTGTGTGTGTGTGTTTGCAAAAGCTGAAATATTAGCAGCAGAATAAAGAGACCCATAATTCACAACTTTCAGTGCTATGCTTTTAACACCCAGCATGTCTATCAAGAAACAAAACAGCTAAACAATGCAGAAAAACCTCCTTGGGTTGCAGCTTGTAGACAGCAGCCATGTGCTACTCTCCACTCTTAACACTGTACGACAGGCAGTGATTAGGAAGGTAGCTGTTTCAGTGTTTCACAGTGTCAGGAAACAAAGTATCATCAAGCCATCAGCTCCCTTTTTAGGTGCAGCACTCAGATTGCAGCCATATATTGCTTCCAACTGTAAATACTAACTGGGAAGCATAGAAAGAGATTTTCACCCACCATGGCTGCCTGAGCTCAGCATATTACATGCCACCCTGGCACTATTTGCTGAGCTGCAGATAATAGTACGTCTTGTTAACAAGTTACTGTGTGTTTTCACTCCATCAGCAGGTTCCTGAATCCATGCCGATGGCAGGTTTGACTACCATCAGCATAATTTGACTTTGATGGAAAGTTTGAAATGTATGCATAATTAAAAATTATACATCTATTTCCTAATTTCCCAAGAAAGGTAATTAATCCTCTTGGATGTCATAGCACTCATATCTGGTTCCTCAAAACACATGATTCCTTTGCCTCTGATTGCCTACAGTGCTTTACTATGGTTTTAGGACAAAGAGGTACATTTAGGGAAAACTAAAAGTGCCTTTGACACTTGACCCATTATAGAAAAGATTTAAGGTTTCCAAGATCATGGGAGAAGGGCAATGCTGTTATATTCCCTTTGAGACCTACTGAGTTTCAAAACCATTATATCGTAGCTCCCATTTTATTATAACTGGAATGCTAAAAGGGAGACTGGAATATTATTTATGGGGAAACACACATACATTTCATTACATGTAACGTAGATAAGTCTTATTAGTTATAAAATATGTAAAGTATACAAGTGTTATTGAGCATGTAAGGTCTAGAATCAGTATTATTCATCAAGTATATAAAGTATGCAAAATAGTGAATTGATTTAATAAGGATGCAGGCACAGAGCTCCCAACAGCGCACTTAAACAGCCTATTGCAATAGCAAGTTGTTGCCATGGAAAGATTTTTTTTTAAAAAAAGTTATCCTGTATTGACTCAAGGAAGACAGTATCAGATGTGTAAAATACGTTAAAGGTCTAACTGTTTTATTCATAAGAAAACACTTAAATTTCTTTAGGAAAAAATCTGAATTCTCCTGTCGCCCAGGTTTCTAAATTTGTGTTACAGAACACTCTTGATATTTTCAAGATCCATATGCAGCTACATTTGGAAAGTTATAGCAAACAACACAGTCTTGAAGGAAATAATTTCTTCGACACCCAGGCTGGCCTTGAATTCTTGGCCCTCCGCATTCAGCCTCTTAGATGCCGAGGTTGTAGACAGGCTCCAGGCTTAACGAGCCTATTGTCTAGCTCTTTCCGGTCACGTCGCTTTGAGGCCCTGCTCCTCATGCTGCTTTACAGTCTTTCAGGTTGCTCTGAACCGAACTGACAAATGAGATGGCCTTGCAAACCCAAGTGCCACTTCCCAGCGTACACAAAGAGTTGAGCCCGATACCCTGGGAGAAGCCCTCTGTGCTTGCCAGGCAGAGGAGAGGGCTTGTTGGATCTTTGTACCAGACCGCATCCAGGGCTACCTCTGAACCAAGACTGATGATGACTAAAATCTGAACTCCTGAGGTGGACAAATGTGACAAGGGAGCAGGATAGATGATGGCGTCTTTGCTGTCCTCTGGGCTCACCGATGGTACTGTGTGTACTGATCCTCAGACATGGGCCAGTTACTCACAAAACTCATACGTGTAAGCAGCATCTATGTATGTGACCCTCTTTCCACCCATCTCAGAATGCCACTTCAATGCAAGCCGTTTTTTCCATCAGAAGAAGGCTGACTGTCCTCCCTGGCCAGGGTAGGATCCCGTGTAACGCTTTACTTCTGCTTCAAAGCTGGGCATTAATTAAACAATTGCACACATTTCTTTAGCTCACTTCCCAAGGTGAGTGTGACATGCAGGGCCATTACTTAAGGATTCTGAAAGCAAAATTTTAAATTAAGGGGCCTGTATTAGTTTCTATAATTTGAGAGTATTTATGTTTTTAATTAAGTGGCAAAGCAGTTAAACAGCCAAACAAACACAGCCTTCAACCTTAAGAAACAGCAAATTAGGATAATTTGCATACTGCCAATGGTGATTAGCTTTTGTACACACAGGACTTGATGGTAAAACAGAGTTACCAGATCCCAGTAGGGATAGAGCAAATTTTGCAGTCTCTTTCCGATTTATGTTGCTTATTTGCCTCGGGAACTGTTTTTCAGAAATTCTCGCAGAGTTCCCTGCGCATTGTTGGCCTCATGACGCACATATGGTTTTGTATATGTAAGGGTATCTATTTAAAAACGCATTTTGCACTTAAGAAATGTCAACTCTTCTAGAATGTTCTAGGGTACTTTTACTTGGAACAACCTCTAAATGTTTCATCGTATAACTTAGAAGCCCAGAGTTACATAGTGGAGAAAATATAAGGGAATTTAGGGTTAGATGTACTATATGAGTTTGAGAATATTGTTGAAGTTGTTTGATCCTTGGTTGTTGTGAAAGTAAAAGGAAAGAGCCACTCATGGTTGGTATTAAAGGAAGGACTAGGTAGTGGATTCCTGGAATCATGCACATCTCTCTGCAGGAAAAGAAACCTAAAGAACCCCAGTCCTCTTGTTCTGGACCAGAACCCTGTGCCTGGGTTAACTCTGCTAGGGCAGCTAAGGCTTCTGCTTCATAACCTATGGCTCCTTTAGCCCTGAAAATAGATATGTTCAAACCACTCTTCCCTTGGTACCCAGTGGGGCCATTTTCTCAAGAGAGTAGGCATAGCTTCTCACTGTTGTCTTCTTTAGGATGATGAGTGAGAACTGCATTAGTTTATTGCTCCTGAGACTCTGTTTGCTGGTTTGATCCAGGAAATATGCTCGTTCTTTTCCTGAAGGGAGGCTTAATCTGATTATATCTAAACCTTCCCAGGCCAAAACTGGTTTTGGTCCTTTGAGAAAAATAGAAACCGTCATGAATAATAACTTCACAAAGTATTCAAATGGAACTCTTTTTTAAAGATTTAAAGCAAGACAGTACAATGCCAAGAGAAAATCTTTTTAGCAAAATTAAAATCTGGGCTAGAAACACCCTGTTGTGATGTGTGATCACTTCCCTTTAAAGCTTATGGCTGAAGCCTACATAAAGCCTGAGGTTATGATATTAGGTGGGGCCTTTCAAGACAGCTAAGCTTCTGGGTGCAGCCAGCATAGAGACCCCTTTCCTGATGTGACACCACACGGGAGACAATGTCTAGTGACACAGAAGCACAACTTCACCAGATGCCCAAGCTTCTGAGGCACTGATCTTGGACTGTCTATCTTCCAGAACTCAAGGTAATGTCTCTCGCTAATAAGTAATCCAGTTATTAAGTCAGTTGGCACAGACCAAGTTATAAGTCAGTTGGCACAGACCAAGTGGGATCCCTTCTAAAACATTTACTTATTTATTTAATGCCTATGGGTGTTTTCTGGGGTTATCTGTGTCGTTTTGTCAGTGAAAGCCAGAAAAAAAGTCAGAATCCCTGGAACCGCAGTCACAGATGGTTAGGAGCCACCATTGTGGGTGCTGGGACTCAAACCCGGGTCCTCTAGGAAGAACAGTCAGTGCTCTTAATGGAGGAGCCATCACCTTTCCAGCCCAGAGGGATTCCTTCTAACTAGAAAGTGATTGGTAGCCAGCACAAATCACAATCTAAAGGGATATTTACAGGAAGACACAGCACGAGCTTAGATTACAGGGGTATGAGATCTTCCTTTTCTGGCCTGGTCACAGAAGGTTAAGGGGTTACAGACATAATCTAGCCCTGCCCTTCATTCATTTGAATTTACAACCTCTTGTTTCCCAGCTGTGCTATTCTACCTACTGCTCCTCATTCCGCCGAAACAGTGTTCCCACTACCTCTTCACTTAGGGCCTTTTTTCCTCCCTGAAAGTGATCCTACTTTGTGTCCTGTAAAAACTAAAACAACAAACAAACAACAACAAAAACATTTCTCATATTTCATGCTCTAATTTAATTCCCATATGCCCCATATAAACGTCTGATACGATCACTCTTATTGGTTGGGCTTTTGTGAATTTATATTGTGCTTTGACTCAGAAACACAAATTAGGGATTGTAGTTTGAGGATATATTATATAGTTACTTAGTTACTTTTTTCTCTACAATGAGATTATAGTTTCCTTGAAACTGCTATGGTAAGGGTTACACATTTTTTTTCACTGCTTCTCCTCCTGTCTCCTGGCGCCATTCCCATTACCAGAGAGATTGAAGAAACGTCGTGAAATGGTTACTTTGGGAAGAAGCTTCCCTCTCTGCCTTGCAGGGGGAAACACAGAAGGCACAGACTTCACCACTCCCAGCACTGTCACAGCGGATATGAAAGGACAGGGCATTGGACTTCCTGCCTTGCAGCCCGGAAGTCAGCAAGTCCCCACAGGGAGCGGTGGATGTTGACAAATATGGCCTAGAGCTAGCGATGAGGAGGTGGGAGTGGACAGCACGATCCCCTGCAGATGCACTGAATTTGGAAGGGAGAGAGCACTTGGAAAAGGTTGTATGGGTCTTTCTGACCATGAGATTTGTGAAACGCGGTCAGCTTAGGTTTAGTGCCAGCACATTCGATGCAAAAGCAGAAATCCCCATCCACAGACCCCAGATCTGAGACTCTAGGGCTCTTTCCATGCATGAACACAAACAGCTTTTTCTGGATCCTCCTTTTGTCCCACAGCCGCTTGCTTTTCCTTGGCATGCTGCTCGGTCCCGTTGCTAAGGGGCTCCAGCCTTATACTGTAAAGTCCGGTTCCTCGCTCCTCCTATAAAGCCTGCTCCATGATCCCTAAGGAAGCCCATGGCTTTAATGGTGGCCTCCCAGGTTCTCCCTTCTCTACGCTCAGAAATAACAGTCATGGAGAGAACTAAATCATCAATCAAGGCCATTATCAACCTAACGAGCCTCCAGCACTGCATGCACTTGAGCTCTCTTTAATAACAGACACGGGATTTTTTTTTGCAAATTAATTTCTCCAGTGAAAAACAATTTAAATTCACACTTTGAAAACAGAGAGCCATACAATATAAAAATATTTATCAAAGGAAAAATGTGCTTTTATTTTGTGAAGGAAACACCTCTCCATTATTTAAGTCCTGGGCTGAATATCCTCTTGGTGAGGTTGTTCTGCCCTCCTACCCAAGCAAAGCTATACTTTCTTAGTCCCTGCTACCACATTCCTTCAACTGTCCGTCCAATCCTCCAACAAACATTGACATGCCATTTTTCAGGCACAATTGATTTGCTTGAGTTTGTAAGGATAAGGAAGCCATGTTGCCCTGTCTTTGGGTTCCCATCTGGAAAAGGGGGTGGCTAATTTCTAAGGCTATTGTAGATAATAAGATAAATGAACTTAATGGCTCTGAGGAGACACCATTACGACCTGAGGCATCACTGGTATTGTAAAATGCACAACAGAGCCGTGTTGAAGCTAATCCAGAAACAGACACCACAAATGGGGATGGCAGGAACTAAGCGAAGAATCCTTTATTGGAAGGTCTTGAAGACAAAATTCTTTCACTAGGCAGAGAAGACTGAGACGAGGATTTTATAAACAGTAATGGGCACCATGTTTTCAAAGGTGCCACACTACTTGGTTCTTACTGGTTTAGAGCAGGTGGATTGAAGGGCTACACATTTTTAGTGGTCAAAGCACATCTATCTTTCTCTGAAGAGAAAGTATCTTTCTCTTTCCAAGTGCCCACGATTTTGAAGGACCTCACGCATTGATATAAAGAAATGCTCTTCTACATTTGGAGGAGATTGAATCCGATATAGCCCTGGAGGCCAGCTCTGACAGGACCTGGGTGTCCGTGTGACTGCCTCACAAGCTACGTCTTTACGGCTCTAAACCTCCTCACATCATAAGCTTTGGCTCTAAGCCTCCTCTGGGGTTGATTCTTCAAAGACCTCGTCTATAAGAAATTTCAGTTCTGCATGAGCAACGTGATTTCTGTGAACTTGACTCTTGGATGGCAATGCTGCTTTGATGAGCAGTGTTGCTCCATTTATTCCTAAGGCACTGTCATGGGTCAGTGGTCACTCTTGATCAAACTTTGCCTTTTTCTGGAAAGGAAGGTGGATCACCCTTCTGCACTTACTATGTGTTATCATTTTCACCTTAATTTAATAACAACGAGGGACCTGCACACAAAGATAGAGATGCTAAGGATAGAAACTGATGTTTGAATTACAAAACACTCGTTTGATCAATTAGCTAATATTTGTGTGTATTTACTAAATACCCAATCTGAAATTGAGTGTTGAAAATTCAGAGGATCATATTGTCTTTGTTTGTTTGTTTGTTCTTTTGGGTTTCTACATGTTTATGTGTGTGATGTGAGCTTGAATGTGTGTATGCCTGTTCATATGTGTGGGCACATGTGTTTGCATGACAGTGTAGGGCCAAAAGTTGATGCTGCAATCTTCCTCCGTTGCTTTCCACCTTATTCTTTGAGGCAAAGTCTCTCAGCCAAACCTGGAGCTTGTGGATATATATGGCTAATCTTGCTAGTTTGTTCTATGGAGCCCCTGTCTTTCTGAGGCCAGAGTTACCAGCAGGAGGCCAAGCCAATCAGGCATTTATGAGGGTTCTGGGGATCAAAACCCCTGACCTCTTGCTTGCATGCCAAGGACTTTAATCATCAGCCCTGGTTTCAAAACACATTTTCCATAAGTTTTAGTTTTCAGCTATAATTGATCTTATTCTTTTATCAGGCACAAGTATGAGTTTTCCCAAATAGACGTAGAAACACTTCATTTTTCCTTTGTAGTTTAGTCTTGCTATCAAATAGAATATAGAATGGTAAAAGCAATGTTAGACGTGCATGGAAGTAGTGTGTGTTCATGACTAGGAAACTAGACAGTGGGACGGTCATGAATAGATTTCCCAAATAAATGTGTTGAATGCAATTTCTGTAAGAACAACCCGATTTGTTTTTACAAAAATGATAAAAATAGAACTAAGTACAAAAATCTATTCTGTGTTTTTGGATGTAATATGTCTATACATAGCATCTTCTCTAAATACAGTTGGTCTTTTAGTGGTTTTTCTTTTCTGTTTTTTTCTCTTGGAATATTCATTCAGGGTTTCTTACTCTTTATATATTCTTGCTCTGAAGCCTGGACTGACCCAGAAATTGCTGGAGTTAAATATGGTCTCAAGCTTGTAATCCTCCTTTTTAAGTCTCTGCTGCCAGATTATAAGGCTGTGCTATCATAACCAACACTTGTAATTAATTTTAAATAGATTAGAACCATTCATATGAAACTAATATGTGCTTAACTATTTAACAATTGTGAGAAAAATAATACTCATAGAATGATTAACCTTTTGAATGAAGACTTTCAAAGTTTATGGTGTTTAAGAAGACCATATATAAAAACATTTATTCCTTAAATAGTTATTATGAACATGAAAGTTTTAAGTGACTATAATAAAAAGTTGCCAATTTTAAATCAGTTATTTTTTAAAAAATAATTTTATTTTACTTTTGATTTTGTGTATGTGTGTGCGTATACATGTGAATAAATGCCAAGCAGAGGCAAGAGCAGAATGTCAGCTCCCTTGGAGTTGGGGTTATGTGAGTTCTGATCTCTGAAGGAGCAGTAAGGCTCATAACTGCTGAGCCTTCTCTGCAGCCCCACAAATCAGTTCTTGGTATTTAAAATTTGTTGGAATGCTAAACTCCTAGCATATAATTAGTTTTCAATCTAATTTGTTCTTACTAAAATGATTAGAACAGGATTTAATAACTATGACTTTATTTCCTATAAAACCAATAAAACTAATCTTTTAAATTTCACATTACATAACTTCTAAGCCTTCCTATGTGTTCTTGTTCAGGGACACCTTAGAGGCTCAGCCCAACAACATTTAAGCTATGACCATTGCTCTTGGTCATCCTCCAGAACTTCATGATAAGGCCCTAAGATGGGAGAATCTACACACTTTGGTCACATGACATAGATAATTCAGCTGTAACTATGATGAAAGTTTCTTCACTGCAGGTTAGTGCTCATGGTGCCAGAGAGTGCCATGCAGGTTAGTGCTCATGGTGCCAGAGAGTGCCATGCAGGTTAGTGCTCATGGTGCCAGAGAGTGCCATGCAGGTTGCTGGGGGAAAAGCTATCAATGACCATAGTCAACTGTAAACCCTAGGAGCTAAGACCAAACTTGAGGGCAATATATGTGCCCTCAGGTATAATAGCACCATGACTAATACGGGGATAGCCAACTTCTTTCTGATTGGATTTAAGACATGCTCCAAAGGAGGTAACTCATGATTGGTCCTGTAAATCTGATCTAGAGTCTGTGACTGGTGGGACCATAGGTCCTAGGGGGAATCCATTGTTGTTGTTTTCCTGAATGCTGATGTTAAGCTGCCTTATGAATACTCACATTTGTGACCATAGATCAGGGCTCGACTCAGCCTTCATTAGAGAAGCTCCTCTTTCTCTTAGCAACTGGGGGTTAGTGCAGAGGTCATCGCTTGTCATGTTGCAAAGGTGGAAGTGATGGAGGAATGTTGAAGCCCAAGGGGACATTGATGTCTCCCTGTTTAAGGCACAGGAGATATCACCAAAGAAAGAGTGGAAAGAATGCACAAATCAGAGAAGGGAGAAATGGGAAGCAAATAGACATCTGGTTGATATGGCAAAGTCATTGTACTCGTGAGCTCAGTATGACTGTAGTTACCTGCTATAAGACTTGCACAGACTGGGCCCTTCAACATGGATTGAAGAGGAGCTTATGAGTCCCCATTGCTCCTCAAGGATCTACTGGAAGTTAATGTTGCTGGGGGTGGTGTGTAATTTTCTTTGGTGGTAGAACCAACTGATAAGTTATTTATACTTCAGTAAGTAACCTCCCATCCCTGGTTATGCATCCAACTCTAATACACCCAGTAGGTTACCACACCAAGAATATACATGGGAGTAGGCGGTGACTTGCTAGGAAGTGGTAGGATATTAGTGAGAGAGAAAAGCAGAGTTAGTGAGGGGAAGGGATGTGAAAATGACTGAAATTCACTAGATATATGTATAAAACTGTCAAAGAATACAATAAGAAAACCTGACATGTTTCCCTTTTGAAACTGAAAATTAAGATAAGCAAAGGCCATTTTGTGCTACGCTGTAGAGCACCATGGCATTAAAGAGTCACATACTAGCAGTTTCCAGCATGATTAAGCACAATTCCAGTTTTGACTGATGGCACCAATGCCAGAAGTTCTCATAAAGCAGTAAATAAGGGAAGTAGGGTTGTCAATATTGGCTGGCAGGTAAAGGCCCTTGATACCAATTCTGGTAACACTAGTTCAGTCTCAGGTGACCCACATGATGAAAGGACAGAACAGTCTCCTGCAAGTTGCCTTTTGACCTTCACATGTGAACTCATGTGAGGTACTGTTAACTGGGTACCAAACATGTACTTATCTGGGTCATAGGCACTGAGGGAGAACATAGTACTTTTATTCTGCTAAATGGGGACAGCAATAAACTGCCCTACAAGTTATTATACGTATATCCATATATTAGTGAATTCTTTACTGTTTATCAAAGCTTACTTTTGTAGTTTTGATGTTAATTATACAGAGACCCACATCTGCCAGCACATAGGGAATAAAGGACTGGAGTATTCAGCTCTAAATGGGACATTTCTATCATGCCATCTCTCTAAGGCACAGGAATGACTGAGGAAGAGGGGGCAGAAAGACTGTAAAAGCCAGAAGCAGTGGACATCGGCAGCAAAATAGTATTGTCAGACATGACAGGGCTGTTGCATGAATGAATTCGTAGGGACTGAGGCTATGAGTACAAGACCTGCACAAGATCAAGCCAACCCGAATGCCAACTTCAATAGAGGAGGGGCTTACCAAGTCCCATCCCTAGCTGAGAAGCTTCTGGCAACTGATGGCTCTTTGGGGAAGAAGAGTGGGTTTTCTTAAAAGATGCAGGCCCTGAGAGACTGACCACCCATAACCTGGCAGAATGTCTTTCACCCATGAGCAGATTGTTTACACTCAGTATACTCACTGGGCTTAAAAAAAATTACTTGAAATTATGAGGGAAAAGTGTTGGTGGGATAAAGGATAAATTGCAGGGAAGCATTCCTTTAGTAATTTAATTTATAAATAATGATAATTATGTTCTTAATGTTTTGTGATTGTTGTACTGTTTTACCTTCATAGCACTGAACAACAGCTCCAGTTTCTCTCCACCCCAACTAGTTCTTGTTGTCTTTTGTTTGGTTAGTAAAAGTCATCTTAACATGTCTGAGGTGATCTCTCACTGTGGTATTGATTTACACTCCTCTTATGATTACTGATGCTAAGCATCTTGTCATATACCTGCTGGCCATTTATCTTCTCTGGA
>LOJH01000459.1:54574-65291 GCA_001685095.1 Ellobius talpinus | reverse complement strand
AAATATATAGTGCTATATTTACTTGTTCCTGAATACTAATTAGTGAAACCTCTGTGATAAGTGACAGCGCTTTTTTAAATTATAATTCGAAGAGAATGTCATTCTGGGTGTTTCTTTCTGCAGGTCAAATCAGATCACAAGACTTTGCCAAACAGCCCAACACTGCTGCGCCACTGGCCAGGACTCTGTTTGCAGGAAGAGCCTGAGGATGTGGGCCAGTTGGCACTGTCCTTGACATCAGCTTTGCAATTAAGTGCAACTCTATCCTCTCAAAAATGATTTATGATTCTGTCATTCATAAATTCTTCCAAGTCCTTGTTGCATTTATTTTTATTTTCTGCTTCATTCTCTTGAATCAATATCATCTGCAAGCTTACCTTTTACTGTATGAAGGAGATTTTCCCACATCTTACTATACTTTCTGGGTATCAATGAATGCCCACCTCCTCAAATTCTGGGGCTTCAAAAGTTTCCTTTAATTGACCCATTAATTAACTTCTAAGTATGCTCTGTTGTTTGTGCAGCTAGGATAAAGGTGGACTCTGTCATTAGATGTGTCTGTTCCTTCCTCAAGTCACTTCTATAAAAATTGTTTTTCTTGGCCCTCTCTTCTATATAGTTTTTATTTGTATCTTTTGGAAATTAGGCAACTAATACTACAGGAACGAAGTTTTTGGGCTGAACTGAAAAGGAATGAGCATTGCCACCCAGTCTGGTTGGCAATATCAAGGAAACCCATGCTCATCACACTATGGTCCCTTCCTGAGTCTTACTTCAGAGATCACAACTCTTTCTGGAGCATGAGATTTGGAAATGAAAAGCTTGATTCAACTCTAGGAATAATGCTCCCCAGCTGCACAAACTTGAGTCATTAATGCAACCCCTTTGTATTTCCATTTGTTCATTAAAAATAAGGATGGAAACCACCCTCAAAATTATAGTATGAGGAAAATTTCTGGAGTTATCCATTCAATCTTTCTTAGGTTGAAAACAGTTTATGCTAGTTGTATACAGGGATTGTTCCCAATTGCAGCAAATCTCTCCCACTTCTACACTTTCACAGCGTGTTTTAGTGCTGGAAAGTGGGACACTTTCCGAAATTGCTCTCTACAAACCCTGTTTACGCCTTTCTAAATTCCAAATGTGAAAGTTCTCAGCTAAGCATGCTTTCTTATTTTATGTTGCATTTATTTAATACAAATAAATGGTAACTAAACAAGGTTAGAGGAGTAACTTACCTAGAAGTCAGTCTATTTTAGAGGAGTAAGTTACCTAGAAATCAGTCTATGGGGTTGTGCAGCAAAGCCAGACTAGTAGTTCAGGTCTATGATCCCAGATGCTTAAGGGTCAGGAGGATCACAAACTGAATGGCAGGAGACTCATACATTCAAGGTTTGTCTGAGCTACAGACTAAACGCAAGGCCCATCTGCGAACTTTAGTAAGACCCTCTTTCAAAACCAATCAAAACTGATAAGAGGCTTTAGGATATATCCTAGTGTGTGAGGACTTGCTTCACAGGTGGGGGGGTCTTAGGTTCAATACCCCAAACCGCAGGTAATGGTGCATACTAGGACGCTGTGTGCCTACTTCCAATCATTCCCAGATGCGAAACTTTGCTCTGATATTTGGTTGCTCAGACCAGAATCTTCAGCCTTCTAAATCTCATTGTCCTCACGGATGGATATTATAACATGCATCTCATAATGGTTATTAAAGGAATGAGATGCAGGTTTCCTGTATCTCCCGCGTCTCTTAACCTTTCTCTTACAACATCATGCTGGATTTAGCTTTATGGTTTTTCACTTTCTAGGATCTTAAAATTAAAAAAAAATGAGCTTTCTCCTCCAGCCAAACAAGATGCCCAGAGAAAATAAGGGCCAGGGGAAGAAGGTGGCCCTAGGCCTGTTGTCATGAAGAAGCCAGAGGCCAAAATGTTGGTGACTCCCTCTGTTTGAGAAAAGGTCTAACAACTTCAGTATTGGACAGGACATCCAGCCCTAAAGAGACTCCACTCACTTCATCAGATGACCGTTACACCAGCCAACAGTTGGCAAAGGACCATCCTCCACAAGCTGTTCAAAGTACCTCCTGCCGTTGATCAGTTCACCCAGACCCAGGAGTAGAACAGCTATCCAGCTGCTTAATCTTGCCCCACTCCAGAGACAAAGCAGAAGAAAAAGCAGAGGCTGCTGGTCCAAGCTGAGAAAAAAAACTGGGGGCAAAGAGGTTGTCCCCACTAAGACCACCCCACCTGTTCTCTGAGCAGAGGTCAATACAGTCACCACCTTTTGTGGGAAACAAGAAGGCTCAGATGGTGGTGATCACCCACAATGCAGACCCCAACGAGCTGTGGTGTCTGGCCTTCCCCGTGTCACAGGGTGGGGGTGCCCTACTGCATCATCAGGGGAAAGGCCAGGCTGGAGTGACGGGTCTGCAGTAAGATGAGCACCATGGTTGTCTTCCCACGGGTTTACTCAGAAGACAAGGGTGCTCTAGCTAAACTGGTGGGAGCAATCAGGACCAATAACCACAGATACAGTAAGATCCGCCCCCACTGGGAAGGCAGCATTCTGGGTCCTAAATCTGTGGCTTGCATTGCCAAGTTGGAAAAGGCAAAGGTCAAAGAACTTGCTATAAAAGTGGGTTAAATCTGCTGTTTTCTGTACATAAATATAATTTAAAATTGCCCTCCAAAAATATTACATAATAATGATTGATATTTTCATGGTATCTGCCTTCAAGATGTTTTAACATCCTTAGAATGACTATATTTTCAGTCCTGTTTTGACTGGACTTTATTTTTATTCTTTAAAATTAGTTTCATCTGTAGAGATGATTCAGTGTTCTAGGCTACTGGGAGAACCTCATTTGCAACCTGCCTGTAAGGTGGAGAAATGATTTACTATGTCAGTGTATGGAAGGAAAGAGTACTGAATGTCGGGTTGGGAGACCTGATAATTTAAAGATGTGTGTGTGTGTGTGTGTGTGTGTGAGTGTGTGTGTGTGTGTGTATGCTCACACACATATGCTCATGTGTGGGGGTGCTGGTAGAGGCCACAAAGAAGCATCAGCTTCCTTGGAGCTATAGTTACAGCTGTGAGCCACCATATATAGGTGACAGGGCTGAACTGCCTTCTGAAAGTGGAACAAGTTTTTTTTAACTACTGTGCTATCTCTGAGCCCTGGAAGTTAATATTTTATAACTTAATTCAGGCACTCCCTCTCCATAATTAGATATTTGCTCTTTTACATAAAAAAGAATTGAATTTGATGGTTGCTAAAATTCCTTTTAACTCTTTAATACATTGTTTTACAATAATAACTCAAAACCTAGGAGAAGCAGCATCTTGGCAGATATCAGACACATGTCATACAGTGGACTGAGACATATAAAATGATCCTGTAATATATTTATAATATGATTTGTATTTCAATAAAGGTTGAATGAGCATTAACTTAATCTTCCAACAGGAACTCTCCTGCAATTTACAATGAAATATCTTTCTAACAGCATTATTTTACCAAATGATTTAAGAAAGAAAAAGAGAAAGAACATCCAAACTTTCCCAATAGCTCTATCCTTACCTGGCCCCATGTTCTGGTTCTACCACTCCCGCCTGAAAATGATAGATTGTGAGGCAATGCAGATCTCCTGTGTGCATATGAAGCTTAGCTGGTTTTTCTCTGAATAAAGGGTTTTTTGGAGGTCTAAATGGCACAGAGCTAAAGGGTTTTGATTTCAAAGAAACCAGCACAATAAATCAGTGTACCTAAAAATACATTCTTAAGGAGATTCTGCATTCTCAAACATTTCCTCACTATTGCATGATCCATTGTGTTAATGATCTGAAATTCACAAATGTATCTTTCTCAATCCTACCTTTTTTCTTAAGTGTCAGGTGATTTGGGTCAGCTATTTGGCCTGACAATCTACATATTCCCTCAAGTTTTAGTTGAGCAAAAATTTATGTTCTCATTCAACCCCATCATTCTGCTATTGTAAGTAACACACGACACAACTTTAACAGATTTTGAGGTGTAGCCACATTAATTATGGTGAATTGGCTTATGGTCAGTGCTTATAAACCTGCCATGTCTATGCAGCTCCTCCCAGTCAGTGCACAGTTTTCTCTACAAGACTCCTAGCACTGTTACTCAGATTTTGTTTGGAGGTTTCTTGAGTGGGAGTTCACTTTGGTGCAAATAAATCTGGAACATTGCTGAAGAGTTCTAATGTTGGCTCATTTTTGCTTATCTTGACTTGAAATCTTCCTATAAATTATGTTCCTATGTATTATTTCTTTTCTCTGTCTTGATGTACAACAAGCTTACTATTCACACTCCAATGGTAACCGCTGTTTTGTGTTTGTAACAAGCTTTCTTGTAGAACTATCTGTAGATTTCCAATCTCCAATTAACAATACAGAGACTGATTATTAATTATGAAAGCTCAGCCTTAGGCTTGTCCCACTTGCTCTTAAAACTTAAATTAACCTGATTCTATTAATCTACATTTTAAAATGTGGCTTTTTACCTTTAATTCTGTATGTCTAACTCCCTCTGTATCTTGTTAGCATCTCTGCCTTTCTACTTCTCAGAGTCCTCTTTGCCCCTGGAAGTCCTGCCTAACTACTTCCTGCCTCACTACTGGCTATTCAGTTCTTTATTAAACCAATCAGAAGGCACCTTGGCAAAGGCACACCTTCACAGTGTAAATCAATATTCTGCAACAGGTGTTTGTGCTTCCCTTCATCCTGTGCTTTCTGGAGAAACAGCCAAGGTGCAGGAATTAGCTAAGATTTGAGGCAGCTATTATAATGTACAACTAAAGGATAAACAAGCACAAGCTGACAAAGTTACCACCCTGGTGACATTGCTAAGCCTCTAAGAATAGCTCCTCACTTACATTCTCAAAGATTTCACGTCTTCACTTGCTACAATATCATGGCAAGCTTCATCCAAGAAAAGGCACTTATCCACATTACTATCAAGTACTGTACTATCATTACAAAAAAATTGTACTATCATTACAAACACCAAACTATCAAGAAAATAAAGCGATATTACTTCTCAAGATCCTTGTATTATTGTAAAGTGATAATTCTCTTATCATCATGTCAGATGTGTTAGGTGGTCCTTAACCTGGAGAAATTTAGTGTTGAATGTTGTTTTGGAGGGGTATATGCTTAGATGATCCCATCATAGCCAATAAAAAGAAGTAAAAAGAAGAAAGAATACAGTAACCTTTGCTGAGGCAGAGGCCTAGAGGAGTTCTCTTAGACCCCGGAATTCAGAAAAGGTAGGAATATTCCAGAGAAAGAAAGAAGGAACTAGGAGTGTAAAGAGAAAGAGCCATTCAAATGCCAGGAAGCTGAAGAACCGAGGCTGGAGAGGCAGCTGGGGACTAATCCATGAAGAGTCCCCGCCAAACTCAGTTATGGAGACCAAGTTCATGGCCCCGTGCTGTGATAATATATCCACACTGAAAATATGAACATAGGCTAAATGAGAGCGATGAAACTCAAGCTCCTCAGCCAAAGGTCCAAACCAAGACATTTGTATACTTGCTGCTGTACAAAGGC
The DNA here is from genome assembly GCA_001685095.1 of Ellobius talpinus. Taxonomy (NCBI): domain Eukaryota; kingdom Metazoa; phylum Chordata; class Mammalia; order Rodentia; family Cricetidae; genus Ellobius; species Ellobius talpinus. The sequence goes on along the minus strand of LOJH01000459.1, from coordinate 59,708 downwards.
TCACTCCAGGGCAGGGGTGAAAGGAACCCTCATAAGCTGTGTTCACCAACAACAATAATAAATCACAGGAAGATAAGATCTGCTGTGTGTAAAGTTCAGCAGCAACAAAAATGAGTGGATGAGCAGCACAAGTGCTTGTCAATCATGTTAGAAGAGCCTGTAGAGGTACTAACACAGGTTCATAATGAAGGTAAAATAAAAAGTAGTAATATGCTGAAAATTACAACCTTTACAAAAGAAAAGGTTGGTTTGTAAGAAAGCAAAATGTATAAAAACTGCAATGGTAATGGAATGCAGAGAACCACCAGTGATTTCTTTACAAATGGGTTATCAATGTGCACAGAAAAATGTGCAGACTATATCTCAGAGTGAAGCCACCCGTGACGAGTGAGGACATGGCAGGTAAACTCTTGAGGTGGACCCAGTGCTCCACCTCCTTGTATAGCTTCTTTGGTCCATTCCCTCTGTGTGTAGATGAGAGCTGTCAGGCTTCTATCCCATGGAATATGATAAAGCTCACTCAGGGGATGAGACCCTAAGCATTGGATCCAGGTGACAGGGTTGAACTGTTTTCAGTTTAAGGTAGTACCACGACAGAACAACAAATACCACACATGGCCTGTGCATAGGTGTCCACGGAACCATAAAATTCAATATACCTACAGTATGAATCTCAAGTTTATATACTAATCCCAGATTTAATCAAGTCTGAAATGGTGATACATACAATTATATTGCAGTTGTCTGCCAAAACTTTGTAGTCATTCATTTATTCAGTGGATTAATCTTCCAAATGGCTTTTACCGTATTGAACTAACCACCCCTACAGAACTGCACTTTGTCACCAACAATCATTAGGTCAGATGGCTTCAGACTTTGTTCTTGGAGACTCATCTCTGCATTTGATACTATGCTTGCTAATTCAAAAATCTCCTTCCGTGTGTCCATGTTACTACGGTAGCCTCTTCACTGTGTATTTAGTAGTGAACTCTTGTCTGTCCTTTAATCCAGTTCCATATAGAAGTTCAAGGGAAATTTGAGAATGTAAGCATAATTGTCATGTTTCTGTTTGAAGCATTTCAAAGACTCCACAATAACCTAGCATGAAAAGCCATTGTTTTTCCATGACTTCTAAGCATGCTCCCATTTCCTTCCACAGCTTAGTCTTCCCATGTTTTTCCTCTGTTTTCCAGCCACGCTGCCCAACCTTTCCAGCCGTTCCTTCCGGGAATATTGCTGTCTGCCCCATCTTTCTTTTCCTACCAGGTTCCTACTTCAAATCTCACCATAATCTTTGTCAAGCTTGCCTTGTTGAGCTTCCACAACTAGCTTTAATTTTGGGCACAATCCCTGGCTGCACAGGCCCCACGTAGACACCCACTTCCACTGCAAGACTGGCTGAAGAATTGCCCTTCTCGAGTTACCTGCCTTTCCTACTTTCTGTTTCTTTTGGCTATATTGGGGAAAGCATCATGTCTAATTCATGGTTGTTTACCCAGAATTACCAAGTAATAGCATATTATAAATATTCAAAATCATTTATTGAGTAGGTAAAAAGATTATGAAGAGCAATAAAACAATATGTATTGGAATTGACATTAACAATTGAAACAAAATTCTTCTCTAAATTATTAAATTCAAACTGTATGTAGTACTACTTCCAGAATAGCTTTAATTTTGAAATATTGAGCTAAATGACTTCCATGTCAGTGATTTTCCAACAAAATTTAGCAAACAGTTTGGAATGGGAAAGACTTTTATTGATACGGTATTGAAAAAGTGTAGTTAAGGAAAAATGATGTAGCTAAAAATGGCTTTTCACAGTCCTGACCCAGATTTCTGAAGCAACGCTACTTGAATTTATTTTTCTCTTTACAATCAAAACATGGCATTTCTCTAAATTCCTGTTTTCTCTACTTCTCTTTTCTTCATTGGAAAGAAGTAGTTAAGTCCACTACCTGTTTATACACTCACGAAGGAGGAAGACGGTCAACGCCCATCACAATCCAAGGGGTCACATGTTAAAGTTGAAACATCAGAAAAAATGAAATTTCTATTCCAGTAAATGCAGTCTGTCATGGAAATCTGATTTACAAGAACATGTGTGAATATGTGAATAACCAAATGTTTGAACTTTTGTTCCTTAGGTGAGATGACCCTTCCTCGTGACCAGGTAAAACTAAGACCAGCTTATGTAAGTCAGCTGTAAGAACCAGTGAGGTTGTACTGTGTTCTAGAATCACCTGCTGATAGGGAGAGTCCATGGAACCTGGCCCTTGGTATCATGGTGTCTACCTGCAATGACATGTATGAGGGAAGAGTGTGTGTATTTGTGCATATGTCCGTGTGTGTCTCTGTTTGTGTGTCTGTGTGCCTGCGTCAGTGTGTCTGCTTGTGGATCTCTTACTGTGTAACCCACAGTCCAAGCCAACAAAGACATGTGCCACCAGAGAATCACAAATAGAACATGCAGAAGAAAAGACTTTATTTTTCTGTGAAAATGTGTGAAATCATCAGTCACACAAACATAGTGAACTACAGAGAAATAAGGACAATAAAGAGAATTTAGTAAAAAGCTATCAAATGATAAGACAGTTGGAAAATAGAACAACTGACAATTACAATGACAACGGAAGCATTAGAACTGTGCAGAGAAAGACATTGTGGATAAATACTCCTTACCTGTATTCTCTAAGGAAGAGATCACATTCTGAATGGTCTGTAAGCACACAGTTGAAGATAGGTGTAGGGGAGTGAACGTGAACTCTACATATGGTCTCTGACTATAATCTACTGAATACTTATTGTGGACACTTAGGAATGCAAATGCTTTAGTTTGCCTAACTTCCTGGTCACAACATCTCACTTTGCAGGGGGCTGTCTGAAGCAGAGTTATGGACACAGAGACTTAGCCATGAGGAAAATGATGAGAATGGATGAAAGACCTCAATATTTCTCCTAGTTTGAGACAATTGCCGCAGGGTAAGGGCTTATAGCTAGTGAGCAATGGAACAAGAACGTAGTTTCTTTACTTTCATAGGACATTATCTTGTTCTTTTCCTGTGCATTAAGATTTACCTTAGTATTTCCACAGCCAAAAAACTTCATTCAAGTAATCATGACACGGCTCAGTGAGCGCTGATAGTATTAAGAGGAAAGTTCCCCCTCATGCTTTCAAACCAGGGCACATTGGCAGAAGGGCATCCTGTGGGCCACTGCTATTTCAGTGGTGTCGTGAGTTTCTTCACTGGGTCAAAGTAATTCCCCCTCAACGAGCATTAATAACATCTCCTTTGGAATGACGCTCCTCCAAAGATGTTTAGCATAAATAATCAGCCACAGAAAACATGATGGAAAAGTCAAAACCCCCACAAATGTATCAGTGGATAACAGAAAGTTTTCAATTGTAATGGAAAGGGGGAATTTCAAGAGAAGGAAATAGAGAAAAGTCTATCTGACCCGATGCTAGTCAAGGACAGTGTGACCATTTCCCCCACATTATTGGGGGAAAAAAAACCTCCCCTCTTCTTCGTGCAGAAAAGAACTGTCCACAGTTCATTAGAATAGCTTTGCATAAAGACACACATAACTATAAGAATGTTCATAGATATACTCACATTTTCATGTTACATATAACCGATGAGAGGGAAGAGCACACACCAAATTAGAATGAGGTAAACGGTAGCCAGGAAAATAGGGACACGCAAAAGTGGAGTGTAGAGAGGTTTTCTAATCGCAATAAAAACCATTCAACGGGGACGTGTTTAGTATGACAGGGCCTTATGACTCAGTACACTGGATAATGAAGTATGTCTGGCTATATTAAGAGCACACTTTTCATTTTAAAAAGTAGAATAGGAAAATATTTTATAAAGACCTGGAGTGCCTGTGGTATGCTTAAAAGAGGCTTAAATGCAGTTTCATCCTCAAGATGGGTTCTAGTCCCTCATTTCCTAGAGACCCACACTGAGATGGCATTTCTTGTGAGTTAGTATTATAACCCCCAGGGATGCTTGCGTACACGCTAATAATTTTCCTGAGCACCCCACTCTACGACTGGTTCATCGTTCATGTGCAGAACGAGGTAGGACAGGAGCTGAAGGAGGTTTTGCCACAGTACGAGGGACACATAAAAGGAAAGGCCGCTTACATCCAGCTCGCAGCGCTCACCCGCGAAGGCCACGTCACAGACGCACTGGAATCTATTGAGCAAGTCCCTGCAGAGGCCTCCGTGGAGGCAGGGAGCAGAAGCACACTCATCGATGTCCTCTTCACACCTTGAAAATGAATGGAGAAGCAGAAGCCCAGGGCTGGGTGATTAAGTGAGCTGTGAGGTGGAGCAAATGGTTTGTCTCTCTTCCTAGCATCACACAGAGTATTTACCAATTCTACCCAGTTACACCTACTGGATAATTTCAAAGATTCCTTAAGAACCCTTTAATACATTTTGAGTTTGTGGACAAAGATAGACAGACATGGGCACACACATTGAATCAATTCAAATAAAATGCCTGCAAATATTTAGAAGCCCTGTTTATCCTTTAAGGGTGCTATTGAGTTTGCCACCTTATAATTGTCGGCTTTATTAGGAGGACACTGGCAGGGTGACTTTGCCAACCTGGAATCTACAGGGCAGAGGGAGCCCTGATGGTGAAGGTTCTATCTCTGCCTCAGGATAGACTTGGTTAATTCTGGGAGATACTGAAATACTTTCCTTTGAAATGCCACTTTTTTTTAAAACCTGAACAAAGTAAGAAACCTGTTAATAAAGTGTGTTCTAGTAGTAACACGGAACTCAGTGTTCTAGTAACAGCTTTCCAATAAGACTTTTCCCAAAGAAGTAGCATCCATGTTAAAGTACGTGAATACTGGGACACTGCCTGCCTCCTTTTCTAAGAACAATTTTTTCTTTTGATTTTTTTCTAAACTGACACACGGACACAAAAACAACACACACTTGTGGTGTAACTATGTGTGTTTGTGTGTGTGTGTGTGTGATACGCTGATACTTGGTATGCATTGTTGTAGTGTTCAAATCAGGTTGAATAAATAAAACAGCACATTCTTCTACTGGCACTTTCAAATCAGTTCTTCTAGGTTTTTGGAATATTATATATATATATATATATATATA
>LOJH01000459.1:37881-54559 GCA_001685095.1 Ellobius talpinus | reverse complement strand
TTGCTCTGAACACCCATGGATTGATTCAGTAGTTCTGCCTATCCTGTGCCAAATGCTCTGCTAGGGCCTGGGGGCAGAGCAGTGGTGATGGCATTTGTATTACTTTAGGAAACTAGTGAAATCTTAGCCCCAGGATCCTGTGGAACAGCTTATGATATAAACTGTTTTTAATCTCCACTTCCCCCAAAGTAGAACTTCCATGTGTGCTCGAGACTTCTCACCAGGCTCGAATGCAAGGACTGAGGTGGAGGAGCTGTGAGATCCCTGGTGTGACGGAAATGGCAATTCATTCCAAGGAAAACAGCTCCTTATTCCAGCAGGATACTGAGCATAGCTGAGACCCTATTTGCCTTTTATGGTCCTGGCTTCTGGGCTGGAAGAGGCTTCTCTGATTAGATCCCAGCCAGACTTGACAACTCTCAGGAGCTTGCCAAGCACTCTTTGTCCTGGGTGGCCAGCGCTCACACCATCCATCATCTGGACCTGATGAAATGACACTATGAAGCTGGAGGCTTAAGCAGGCGAATAGCTTCTTCATGTCCTTGGCTGTGTGGAAGTCTTGCTGCCCTAGGCCCTGGGGGACTAATCTGAACGTTCCCAGTTCTTTCTGCCACTCTTTCACTTCCTTACTAATTTCTGTTTTGAGCAAAAGAGTTGATGCTTTCATATGCATGACAAATGCCAGTGAAGCTATTATTAGAAAATAATATACTGAATGTAGTGCCTCACCCCCAAAATCCCAACAATGGGGGAAGACAGGCAGAAGGTTGACAGCATGTTTAAGATGAGCCTGCTCTCTGTAGCAAGTTCTAGACAAACCAAAGCTAAAATGAGACCCTGTCCCCAAAGAAAAAACAAAGCAAAACAAACAAAGAAGATGGTAACTAATATATGGAAAGTCAAAGAAAAGTCATTACGTGCTCCTGAATTAACTCATGATGCTCAATGTGTTTGGGGAATCAGAATATATTAATCACACATTCACTGTTTGAAACCATTTTTCATCAGTAAGGTTTAGTTGGATGAAAGTCCTCCCAGGAAAGAAACAAAAATTAGCAACCCTTTCCCCATCTTAATCATTTAAATGGCAAGTATGAATTTGAAAATTGATAGGTATCAGAGGAGATAGAAATATTAACAGCAACAAATTCAAGATATTGGATGAACCCTATTCACGGTGCTGTTAGGGGGGCTAATGTTAATCCAGGAAGCAACCAGCATTTAAATATAGTAAAAACTTATCTACATTTGGGACAAAGATATATTTATAATATGCTGAATATGTGGAAGCAGAGGTCAACTGAATGCTGACTTAATAGCTGACATAGCATGACAGACTGGAAAGTGGATGTGACTTCTCTACTTCCTTTCACAAACACATATATGGATCTTGGTTGTACCTTATTCTAGTCCATAGAAGATGGAGGAGCACATTTTATATTTTGTTTAAATTGTGCTGAGCAAACACTTACTCATGAAATCATGGCAGCGCTCCCAAGAGAAGTCCACGCTTGGGTGACAACTCAACGCCATCGTTGCGTACATTTATTTCAGTATCAATCAATCTGTCACTCACCTTCACTCACACACAATGAAAACAATAAAACCTTGCTTACAGAGCTCAAAGGTAAATGGATTAGTTTTAAAAACTAGGGGCTGTGTTTCATCTGCATACATAATACCTGTGCCCATAGACTCCTGGTTTGTATCTGTCTGAGGGATGGATATCTCTTTGGAGATCTTTTCTTGTTGTTTGGTTTTTGGTTTGGTGGTGTTGTTGTTTGTCTTTTGGGACAGGGTTTCTCTGTGTAAAAGCCCTAGCTGGAACTTGCTCTTGTAGACCAGGCTGGCCTTGAACTCACAGAGCTCCACCTGCCTCAGCCTCCTGAGTGCTGGGATTAAAGGTGTGTGCCACCACCGCCCCTGCCTCTTTGGAGATCTAATCAAAGCAGGGAGAAAGTTCTCTCTTCCCCTTGCCCACACTCCAACCAGTCAAATGCATACACAACTTGGCTTGCATCCAAGCTGGTCACAGTCCGATTCCAATGGCGGACCCTAAGTGAAGAATTGAAGGATTCTCTGTGGAAGGACCTGGAAGGGGTACATACACTGTAGAGTGTAATTTATCATATGAGGCATCTTTTAGGTGTGTTTTATTTTACTTTAAAAGTAACCATATTTTGAAATCATATGTTAGAGTTAGTCAGGGGAGGGGAGGACTCCAGGAATCCAGAAGGTACTTATAGGAAAGAATAATAAAATGTTATATATATTAAAAAATCATATTTTCCTATTTGAAGTCTCGGCTGGCAAAATATTCTATACTTTGACCTACACTGTCATTTTTCTTCTTTTCTGTTGCTTAAATTCTGTCTGGACCTATATTTCAACATAAATTTTCCTGTGGGAACTGAAATGAAAAATTGGAAGAGCAAATGAACTCTGGGCAGTCCCACTGTTCTTTAGCTCAGAACTCCTGCCCATGAAGTTCTAGTGTGACTCACCCCTCTCCAGTGAAACCTGGCCGGCACACACATTTCCAGTCCTCCTGAACCTGAGCGCAGTTGCCTCCGTTGTAGCAAGTGAGATTTGTCTCCTTGTTCCCACAGACTGCTGAGGGTGATCGGCTGTGTCTAGAGAGATAAAAGTAATGGCCACAGCTGTTTATCTCATTCCTTTCATTCAAGAAAATGCTTTTGGAAAAGTTCATATATGTAGTCAGTGTTAGGCTAATTAAATCCTGAGGCTGGAGGAACAATAAATGCTCACTCATGCTGCTGCATTGTACAAACACCAGGCTCACCAGCAAAAAGCTCTGCTGGAGGCTTCTGCAACCAACATGGCCATCCATCTTCTGTTCTCCACAGCGTTCCTGCAGGAGATAAGATCTATGGCATGGAGTGGCAGTAAATTTAGGGCTAGCTCACATAGCTAGATCTGCAGCTGCTTTTCTAATAAATCAACGGAGGCCACAGGAAAATTGCATCTCTACAAAGGCCAGGGAAGCAAGGAGAACACGCCGGTGCTCAAGCACTCATGCGATGTCTCCACTGGCTTTCAGAGCTGAACTACAGTTGCCCTGCCAAGACTTGCCTGCTCCTGCCCTCATAATTCATAGCTTTGCATAGTACAAGCCAAGTGCTGTCCAGGAGGTTTGTGTATTCAATGTGACTGCGTGTGAGTTCAGCGTACTCCTTGTACGGCAGCAAGGCTGAATGGGCTGAAGAATCGGCATAAAAGGAAGAACAGCTTGTTAAAAGCTAAGAAAACACTGCTAGACAAGAAAAATCCTTATGTAGGCTTGAAAGAGCTGATTTTTAAACAGATTTTAGGAGTGTTGCTCAGGTCCTTTGGCTTTGTGTGTGTGTGTGTGTGTGTGCGTGTGTGTACGCATGAGTGCATATGTGTGCATGCATGTGTGGATGTGTGTGTATATGCATGTGTGTGCATATGTGTTTGTGTGTGTGCATGTGTGTCTGTGCATGCATGCATGTGTGTGCATGTATGCGCACATGTGTGTGCATGTGCATGTGTGTGTGTGTGAGATCAGATAGAGAATAATTATTTGGGAAATAAATGGAAAGAAACTTCACTTTTGTTCTGCCATGTACTGCAGCTAACACAGAGAAACCAGCTGCAAGATGATATAAGGGCGTGTCTTTTCAAAGAGCTAATTAATTCTACTTCATAAAGAAAATATCATAAGGACGTTTCAAAAGTGTCAAGGATGTCAATAGCTCTAAAAGAGGTCATTAGCAATGCAAACCTCCAGTTTTATACACACCTTAGCTTAATAAACAGCTTCTGAAGAGTTTATCAGAAGGGACTCTTGAGAACTTTATTCTTTACACTTAACTTTGATGAATCAGACAGGAAAAAAATTCAGAGAACTTGTTAGGAGGGCATACATGTTTTCTTATCCATGGTCACTGTGTAAGACTCCTAATTTTGATCTCAATTTCTCTTGCTTTTAACCAGGTATGTTATTTGTTGGCAAATGAATCTGTTGACTCACAGGAAACAGCATCTTTTGAATAACCCAAGCAGTTAGTACTTCCCACTCTTCCTTGCCATCAAGAGCTCCGAACAATAATAGGTGTTGTGAAGATAACACAACTTTTTATAGGCATGGCTGCCTGTAGAGTCTGCCTCTGAATTCAAGTGATGTCTACAGGCTGCTCCATTCCAGCTATTCTCGCCCAACTCCTGGAATATATTATTTGCTAATAACAACCCTCTCACCTCCCTACAATGACTCAATTATTTAATAAATGTAAGGCAGTGTAAGTTGTAAAAAAATAATAATAACACCAAAGCAATGTGACTTAGAAGGAAAAACTTATTTTTTTTTAATTTCTGCATAACATAAAATTGAAGTGATCACTAGAGCAATCAACTACTACTGCAATTTTAGAAAAAAAGGGGGGATTTTTTTAAATGGGTGAATTGAATGAATATGCTATCAGTGGCATGCTGAGCATTATGTAAAAGCCACAGAACATCTGGGTTAGTGTATGCCCTAAATTTCCTTTACTAAGTTGTATTATAAATCTTAAGTTATACAACATAAACATTGTGCTTACTATCTGCTTAAAAATCTGCTATTCATAGTTGTAGAATATTTCACAATATAATCACATTTTTACATGATCAAATTGTGACAGAGGTGCTCAAAGCCAGCCTTGTTTAGCACATGTGGACATTTAAAGGGGAGATATTTCTGGCCTGACAAGGAAAATTCAGAGCAGAGCTCCCAAAACACTGAGCTCCGCATAGACTTTGTGCTCACCTGCAAAATCTGCCCGTAAAATTTCCAAAGCAGAGACAAGAATAGCCATGAGTTCCGCTGACACACGTGGCCCCGTTTGCACACCGATGACTCTCGCAATTGTCCATGTCCACTTCACAGTTCACACCAGTGTAGCCAGGCTCACACCTGCAGTGGTAGGCTGCAATTCCATCAGAGCAGTTGCCATGGATACAGGGATTAGAAAAGCATTCATTGATGTTGATTTCACAGTGTGTCCCTGACCATCCCAAGAGACAGGAACACCTATAAGAGCCGTAGCTGTCTTCGCAGTTTCCTCCATGCAAACAGGGGCTGGAGTGGCAGGCATTTAATGGCAAGCAGCCGGTAAGGACATCTGTAGAGACTTTGAGAAACTGCTCTTCCTGAGGCTTAATGAAACCATGAAGATCTTCAAAGTAAGAGAGATATATGCCTCCAATGTCTATTGTGCTCAGACAGCCCTGCACGCCTTTCGTATTGTCAGTAGCTTGGTCACCCACATGGATGTCTGTACTGTCCTTCAAAAAGTTCAGGCTTCCGGTAGCAATTGCACTGGTCACATGTAGTGTTTGGTTGTCCACCTCCATTTGCCATCGGGAGGTCTGGGCCAGGGGGTCTATCATGGAAAACTTCACTTGGTGCCATGTGCCATCATTCACCAACTGCACACTCGTCATACGTAGCATATGAAAACTGTTGCCACTTTGCAATTGAAATAATAATCTGGAGTCTTGAACGCTAATATTAAGAAACTCAGGCTCCTTTTCCGCATGCAATATCATTGCATTTGTATCCCGTGTTCTGAAGCCAAATGTGATGTTGGTGAGTTCTCTGGAAATGTTCCCGTTGCTCCGGAACAGTATTTCTCGTCTCAATCCACTGAAAACAGCATTTGCAATACCTAGAGCAGGAAGAGGAGAAACTGTTACCTTCATTCTTTGTATTTCCGCTCATATCGCGGATGTCTGTGTGACTGACACATTAGGTGTTGTGCTCGTTGCTGTCTAGTTGTGCCCGGTATAGATGTTTTCTGTCACTGCTTTCCAAGAGAAGAACTGCAGATTCACTGAAGGTGAGTAATTTGGTCACTAAAATATAAAGCTAGAGTGTCAAACCTGCCAATGAGAATACTAAAACTCAACTCATACCATTTTTTTTTCATTTAAAATTTTCTGGAATGTCAATTATTGTTTTCCATTGGCTTATATAAAGGAAGCCTTCATTTTCATTTTAAAAATAAACAGCTAAACACACAGAAATCACAAATTAGGTTTTGGTGACATGCTAATTAGGTAACAATGGACCCTGGCTTCTGATTAAGTTCACCAACATGCAGTTAACAGAAACATTCACAGCGATGGATTAATTTATGCTCCAATTACATGCCCAGACATCAACTTGCTACCTATAACCAAGTAACTTCATGTGGTTGGAAAAAAAGGGAAAAACAATATCACTTTGTATTCACACATTGCACCGAAGACAGCGCTTTTGAAAATCTTACCGCATTTCTGTATTGGAATTGCTACAGCATCATTAATTCCCAGTTTGTTCTAGCTCTTCAAATATCTGGCCCTAGGTCTGTTTATAGTCTCCTATACACACCCTTGAGGCAAAAGAAGAAACAGAAGTGCTTCAGCCTTCTACCAATCCTGTCAGCCTAATTAATCATGTCCATGCCAGCCCTCCTTTCAGCATTACGACAGACACTCTGTCCATATTCCTTTCAGAGGTCAGGCTTTCAAGTCCCATGCAGGGTACCATTCATTTTCGCTATTTTTATTCATTTTTCTGTGTGTACCCAGTATTTACCCCTGCACTAACATTTCCCTTCCCCCTTTGTCATTTTCCCCCATCAAAGTAAAATCTGCGACGATTGCTGAAAATTTAAAGCAGGGACCCACAGGACCCCATAGCGCTGCTACCCTGACCACCCTCTCATTTCTCGGTTCCTGTTACCATAAAAACTTAGTACTTTGTATATGCCTTCCAACTTTCTCATCTCCCGTTTTCTCTACTGTTGACCCTGTCACTTCACTGAAATTGCTCCTGGCAAGGTCCCAATGACTTCTGCCGTTTCAGTCCAGTGATCAATTTTCTGTTCTCCCTTTTCAGTAGCAGTGACCTGAAAACTCGACTGGGATCTTCCTTGCCGTGCTCTATACCAGCCACCACCATTGGTCCTACGAAAGACGGCTTCTTAGTTTCCCTCCTTCTGTGGTTGCTGCAGAGGACTCTAAAAACCACTTCTTAGTTCAGGACGGAAGTTCTAAACACCACCCTCCAAGCCTGTGGGATCTGACCCCCTGTTTAACTATTTCTAGTTCATAACAGTCTCTTCCTCGTTCACGTGACACAGTCATAAAATGAAGGAGCTTGTCCCAACCCAGGCCCTTCATACTCTCTGTAACTTAAACCGGGAGTTTTCTTTCTCCAGACGTCCCCATGCTCAGTACCTCCTTAGTTGCGGTCTGCTGGAATGTCACCTTCTCCGGCTACGCATGTTAAAATAGGTCTTCCTTGTCTCATCCTTCTAGTCGGTTCCTGATTTACTTCATAACTCCTGTTGCTGTTTGAAACTGGGTTTTTCTTGTTTCTTAACCCTGCTCTAGCGCGTGAGCTGTACGGGACCAGGTATCCTTTCTATAGAAGTGTTCACTAAGTCGTTCCCTGAGCCTGATGCCTGGCCCTCAGTAAGTGTCCACTGAGCTTACTAATGTAAGTGAATGATCTAGGGAGTAACATCACCTTTTACTTTGGAAAGTGCGACAATGATCAAAAAATCACATCAGGAGGAAAAAGTGAATAATTCAAGTGTTGTAATTTGAATATAGGGTTTAGCTCGATTTTAAAAGTATCTCATTGAATTTCCCTGTTAATTTATTTTATTTTTTTCCTTATCAGATTTGGGGAATAAATTCGGGAAGGAAGGAACACAAACAAACATCTTATCATGTATTTTTAAACCAATGATTAAACAACCAATCTCATTATCTCTTTGCTGTATGTCACGTTTTGTAAATCTATTTAGCAAGTCTGCTGGTGAAGGTGAAGCCACCTCTTATGATCTGGGGAAAATGCTCAGTACACTTTTAGATCTCGCCTTTTCTTTGGGGAGCTTTGCTTCAATAAATAATGCTTCTAACTAGAGAGAGTTTTAAAATTTCAAATCTTGTTTTAACACTTACTGCGTGTGACCAGTAGATCAAGCAAACTCAAGGTAAACTATGAGCCTTATTCAGACTGCTTTACTAGGTTCCATCTTCCCAATGCACTTTTCTGTTGCTATGGGAGATCATAAGACTTGAGAGCATATCTTTGAAAGCACAATTTTTGAATAACAAGAAGGGATTTAAATTTAATTTGAACACAGAGCATTGTCTATATCTGGACTGTGAATTATTTGACCTAAGGGAGAAGGCAATGCATAAACCATAGTACTCAGTTCAAAGTCATGACTGTGATCTTTAGATTGGAAAACCGTTCAGAAGGGTGGGGACCAGTTACTATAAACAGTGAGCCTGTACCTAATGCATACACCATACATATAAGCCATACACCAAGAAACACACAGGGTAGGCCTTGTTCTCCCTGTTTAGATGAGAGGAAGCTATAGGTTTTGGCCGCCATGTGCACAATCAAGGAACCACAGTGTGGCAGGTATCATTTGCTTAGTTCTTCACAAATTCGATTGACATAATCAAAGAGCCGGGTTTGCTGCTGCAATGGCCCATTTTCTCGCTCAGAAACTCGGGCCAGCATGAATTGCAGAGATCATCCTGGTCATGATATTGGTCACTCCTGGCTTTGTAAACTTCTCACACACATTTCTCTAAGTTGTCTAGACCTGAATTCTTTTTTTTTTTCACTGTCTCTGGCTAGGACAATTGAAATGTACCAAGTAAATTGGATGGACGACAGCTGTGAATGCTACCTACATTCAAACCCTTGAGGAACCAGCTGGCACTGTGCACCGGGGGGACATGGGCTGAGTTGACACCACTGAACTTCCTCGCAGCCTTTCCCTGCCGTGTGTGTAGGGCAGGAACAGGAGAAGTCATCCCACAGGGAATAGCAGACACCTCCATTATGACAGGGGTTGGACTGAGAAAAAAAGAAAATCAAAGGGATAAAAAAGCAATGGCAATGAAATATGGAAATGTTAAAGGTGAGATCATCGGTTACTTTAAAATGCCAATGCCCCTGCATCTTTGCATTTTAGACGTTTTGCACATTGTTAATAACGTTGAATAAAGCTGACAACTACCATTTCCAATTGCTTACTAAAAGAGCAGAGGAAAGAGCAGTAGACAGAGGTAGGGGAGAGATGAAAGGGAAAGAAAAAGCAGAATGACAGAGGAGAAGAGATAATAAACTGATCTATGGCACAAGGAGGATTACTGAAATATACTGATGTTCTCCATAATTTGAGTTATGAGGCCCTTCGCACACATTTATTATCACTGATTATGAAGATGATTATACCTGGATGCCTCTAGTTGCCCAAGATCCTATAACCAGGTGAAGTAGTGAGAACTGGTCCTCAATCCTGTATGTCCCAGTTAACTTCTCCCTCCCCATTAGCCTTGCCTCTGCATCAGCAACAGTCTTATTTCAGTTCTCAAAGCCACTGAGAGAGGAGTCAAAACACAAACATGTCTAAAGTAGTTGTTTACCTCCTGCCCTGCATTTATCCAAGATCTATCATTTGATGGTTTTATCCAATTGTTTACCCTCCTGTCTTTCTTTACACTCCTGGAGATAGAACACAGCCCCTTATCTTGCTAAGCATGTACTCTACCACTGAGCTATATCCCAGAATATTACATAATTTTATAAATCTTAATTTCTTCATCTGTAAATATAAATGAGATAACAATGTTTCTTTCATATAGTAGTCTTTCAATATAACCAAACAGATTAATTCATGTGAAATCATTTCAATTATGAGAAAAGTATTACTATAAGAGCATTACGGTGGTTCATCCAAGTATATTTAAAATTGAATCTTGTACATTGTAATTGTTGGGGCTCATAGATGCTCGAGTCATGTCTGTGTGGTTCTTTAACATCTCACATATGTAAAACCATTTAGAAGACATGAAAAGTGTTTGAAGGACAGCATTGGCTCTGAGAAATCATATATTAAAGGATTTTAAAACCAACTGCCAAGGGGAAACTGAGACTTTGTTAATTAATGGAAGAAGCTGGGCAGTGACATTAAGTTTAGTGGGATCTTCTAGAAAGAATTGGTTTAGCTAAGCCTATAGAATTCTCAGGGAATTTGATCATTTGGGGAGAGGGAGAAGCATGTGACTGGAGTTGTGTTGGCTATAACATATTCATGATGTCAATAAAAATCAATATCACATTTTTATGGTTTGTTGTAATTCTACCAATCATTCTGGAGATATGTAGATGAAAAATATTCCATGACTGGTGGGTGATCAGCATTTCGTTCCCATATAAAATGGTGCCGTGGGGTGTGGTGCCATATCCCTGTAATCCCCACCTACATTTGGGAAGTTGAAGAAGGAAGGCTATGACTTCAAGTCCATCCTGAGCTACGTAGTGAGTTTTCTGTCTCAAAAACCAAGAACAAAAGCAGAATGGTTACAATAAATTATTTAATAAATATAATTTTAGTATGCACTATGTGTATAGCCAATATGAATGACCCTACCTTACAGTTATTGTCTCCAGGACAGCCTTGAGTCACATTGACAAGAACTGGATCATGGTATCCGTTGTTTGTTGAATTGGGGAAGAATTCCAGGTTTTGGTTGTTTAATCTTATATCTTGAATGCAGCCTTTGAAGAAGCCACCATACACTTCAGTCTTTTGTCTGTCAGGTAGGCCACCAATGAAGATGACATCTCCTCTTTGAATTGTCCATGCGGGAACAGCAATGAATCCTAGGTTTTGTGAAGACTGATACAGTTCAATTTCATTTGGTTTGATTTTCAAGGATATTAAGTGGGCATTTCCATCACTAAGAAAAAATGTCGGTACTAACTTGGGAAGGCCTGGAGTCTGCAGTACTAGGCTGCCATGTTCTAGCCAGACACTTGCATACTGGTAAGAACTGTTTCCCAAAGCTAGAAGGAAGCCTGATGGTTGACGTGTTCTCACCAACATGGAGAGGCTGAAGTTCTGTCCATAACTATCATCAAGATTGAAGATGGCATATCCAGGGGAGTCCTCATGGCCAAATCTGCCTGCTACATACTCTTCAATGTCAAAATAGGCAAAGAGAAAGACAGAAAAATCTTTACATTTAAATGTAAAAAAGGATAGGAGATGAAACTGTCACAGGCATATACAACCAGACACTTTCTCAAGTTCTGGATAGGCTACCATACAATACGATGGCAAGGTTGCCTCATTTTGTGAGCTTCTAAGTTTCTACTAAAAATCACTACATTTTGGGTTATCATAGTGGCCCATCAGTTTCAAAGGAAAAAAATAACGTTTCTGCAATGATCAACTAAAAAGGATTCCCATCACCTCTCTAAAATCCAATCAATGAAACATTAGACACCGCTGAGCTTCATCTTGGTAAGAGAAAGATGTGGGTATGAGCACATCATGCTCCTCCATGCTACACTGTCCAGGTGATTGCTGCTGAAGCAGACGTGTCATGAACTTGAACTGCTCTGTATAATGACAAAGATCAACAATAAGACTAGCAAGCTCAGTTTGGGGAAGGCACCCCAAGTAGTAAGAGACAAGGCAGCTGGGAAAAGAGATCTTAGAAGGGCATAACTAACTGAGGTCAAGTATAAGAAAGGCTGAGAGTTGACTATTGAATTTGCAATGCAGAAATTATTGCTGAGCCTGACAACAGTACTGTCATAAAGATATTGCTGCCTTGGGTTTTCATATCTCAGTTGTAACCAGGAAAAAAAAGATCATGTCCTATCATGGTTAGATATCATCACAAATTGAGGTTTGTACGAAAGTAAGACATATTTTACTTTAGCTGAACCACAGTGAATCTTGCTTAGACAACCATCTGTGTTTGAAGACCTTCTGCATAAAAGGCTACATTTTCAGAACTCTGACTTGATTCCTATAGGAGTGTTGCATTGTGAATCTGCATTTGGACACCACCTGCTTCAGGCAACTACAGGTAGCTTTCAAAGGTACTTTCAGATAAAATAACCTCTTTGAAGAGGTTAACATCTCTGAACACACTGTGGCACTTTTGTATAGGATAAAATGCTTAATAAGAAAATCGGGCTCTTGAAGCCCTGGAGTTTTGAGGATAGGCACAAAAATCCCTCAAGCTCGGGGGGCTGGGCCCCTGCTGGCCATCCTAGGATGCCTGCAGCATCACTTTGTGGGTCAGAATAAAAGACAGGATGCAGAAATGGGTTTCTTTTTTTCCTTAGAAACTTGACTCTCCAGTAATCCTATTCTTCAGAAATCACACGCAGGTAGTCAGAGTGTGTGATGTGCTACAGGATTTTAGAAATACTGTAAGCCACATAGGAAGGACTTGACTATGGGCATGGAACAGTTTAGGGTGAAAAATAGAGGACTCCACAGCCTCACAAATGACAATGACTGACAAAAGACAATGTGTAAACAACGTGCCACATAGTTAATATGATGCTAATATGGCCAATGATGGCATATTATACAGAAAGATGAAAGTTATGGACCCACTATTCTGTGTCACCAATCACATTTAGAAAGAAGCAAAGGAATGGCAAAAAGAGTGAGCAGCTGATGAGTCTCAACGCCATGTCACATAGAGGCACTAGAGGAAAGTACTATGTGTTGGATGATGGGAGTGGTTGCTGGGTATGAAATAGTTTTCTTCAAATATTTGGGAATCTCCAAGAAGAGATGATAATCCTTAAGTGAACCCCCCCCCCNCCCATGAAAACTGTGTGAGAAAATAAAAGCATTGGGTAAATCACAGCCCAGATAAATGAAAAGAAATACCTGCTTAGAAATTTAGAGCGAGATGGAATGGTGAATTCTGTGTTCCTAAAGTAGATTCAAAGCAGAGGTTTGCATAAGAAATTCAGCTACTGAATGAAGCCCTGTCAAAGCTAAAAGAGGAAGGCAAATATCTACGTATTGCTTTTTAAAAATAGATACTTTCCAAATAAAGCAAGAGGTGTGTGATATACTCCTTCAGAACAACATCCCAGAATCCCTGTTCTGACACATAACACAATACATATGATGTAACACTTCCGGCAGGTCAGGGACCGATGCAAACCTTCTCAAAACTCCCTAGTGGGGCATACATGATTTTTGAGAAGATCAGCTTCAAGATATTGTCAATCTTTTCACCTTGTGTGTTACCCAGAGAAGCAAACCCTCTACCCAGCCTGTCTTCTTCTTTCCTTGTATTTGCCAGTGGTAAACATTGTTCCAAAACCATTATTTGGAGAGTGGAGAGGTGGCTCATATGGTTAAGAACACTTGCTGCCCTTGTAGAGGACCCATGTTTGGTCCCCAGTACCCACATCAAGCAGTTCAAAACCGTCTTTAACTCCTGTTCCAGGGGAATCTTCAGACCTCAACAGGCACCTGCACTAATGTGGTACCTATAAGTATACACCCAGACCCACACACATACACAGAAAATAAAACAATAAAATAAATCTTTAAAATTCATTATTTGGGTGGCTTGCTCTCCAGATTTTTAGTGTGTCTCATATAGCAGATAGATTCTAAGTTCTCATTTGTGCTCTTAAGCATTTTTGTGTGTCTGTGTGAAAGAAATAAAATACAGAAAACATTCCCTCATAGATTCTAGCAAATAAAAAATATTTTAACTTCATGGTTCAGAGATGATACGAAAAAATATACTTCCCTTTAAACTTTTCTCAAAAACTTCCAGAAAGAATTGGTTTTATGAAATTCCTGTGCTATAATCTTTTGATGCCAAACATAGGGTTAAACAGTTTCAAATAGTACGAGAACAGAGGATATAATTACATTCAGAATGAGTATGGGGGTATAATCAGACTATGGGAAACATGGAGAGTGTAGCCAAATCAGGAATTTGGTTTTAAAAGTTCATTATTTTCCAAGTTAGAATAAAAAGATAAAGAAAACCAGAACCCACTGGATTGGCATCTCTCAAGTCTGTTTCCTAGGACAGTCAGCATGCCCACGGTCAGCGTTAACCTCACGGGTCACCGCATCTGGAAGCCAGTCAAAATGAGTCCGCATCTGTTTGTTATTTTGTATATGTAGTAAAAATATTGCCTTGCGTCAATTAGATTTTTCTTCAAAAAGTGGACCATTTCCTCGGCATAATTTCACCTTTTCTCCTTGAAAAAGAATCACAAAACAACTTGCCACGCCGTTTAAAATATTACGTAGAGCAGTACATGCCATGCCTCATTGTCCAGCAGCTCCGTGATTGTAATGAATATTGCGGTGAGGGGTAAACCCGCGAAGGGTTTCTAATAACTCGTAGCCATTGAACATGGAGTAGGGGATAGGCTACGGCTGGTTTTCATTTGACCTCATCTAACACAGAGAAGACTATTTACCAGATGCTGTCCTACTTGGACTTATTCTGAAATGCTGGGGTAAATTGCAGCCGAACTTCAAAGCAGTCTGTTAGGGCTCCCCCTCAGACCTCTCAATGCATGATGATGATGATAATAATAATAATGATAAAAGTGAGCAGATATGTATTGACTGCTATCCTTGGCAGTCTTTGGAGTGGTGCTGGAAGTAAAGGATTTGAAATACACTTCAAACTGATATGCTAGAGGAATAGGGTCGATTTGTGTATACTAACTCCTAGATTTTACTGATAATACATTTCGTGCCTTCTTTCCGTCTCTCCTGAAGACATCTATCTGCTCTGTAAAGTAAGACCTTGAAAGAGGTACTGTTGAATAGAACTGAAGGTTTGTCAATCATAAGAACGATTCTTAAAGAATACAAATTGCACAGAGAGAAAGCAAGGAAACGGATGTTCACTGAGACACTGCCAAGCACAGGATACAGTACTACTATGTGGCTCTAATATTTTGTGTCTCAAGCTCCCATTTCTCCAGAAAGATCACATCTTATTCAAATAAGATTTCCCATACAATTGTGATATACAACAAATGGCAAAGCTCTAAGGGCATTTTACCAACTGGATGAAATGCCATTTCAATAGGAGCTATTAGCTTATTGTAAATTATTATTACTATTGTTACTATTTTACTTTTCAGCCCAAGTAAAGCTTAGCTGTCCCCTGAAACCTCCTAATTATTACATGTCACTGCTGTCTCCTTTTGTCTCTTAGTGAGCAAGCATAGGCATAGGTCCTGAGGGCTCCTTATGTTTCATAACAAGATGTCGCTGCCTGGGCATTTCTGAGCTGGCTCTGCTCTGAGGCACAGTGCTCCAGGGCACCCCAACCCTCTCACCTCTCAGGCAGTTGGAGCCTGCATAGGGCCTGTCACATTCACACCGATAACCCTGCCACAAGTTGATGCAGCGTCCTCTGTTTTGACAAGGTTGACTTTCACACCAGTCCTTCCTCATGCAGCCTGCTTTGACGTTCAGTGACAAGCTAGATGAAATGTTCTCCAGAGTAATGTGATTCAAATCAAATTTAATATCTTGGAGACAGCCTACAAAGGAAGGTGTGGATGGCACATTATAGATGTTAAGCACAGACACACTGTTGCTGGTTGCTCCCACTGGTAAGCCCCCCAAAAAAGAGTTCTGAAAAGCACATAGTGATTGATGATTCTCTACTGGAAAAGAAGTCTTACTGGTGCATTTCCCCTTGCAGGAGCTGCCAATCAGGGCTAGGGTTATAGTTTCTGCAAATGTTACCTCTACCAAATGCCATTCTCCATCACTAGTGTTGTGGGAAATATATAGAAGCACCTTTGTCTGGTTCTGGACTTGGACTGATAAGTGAACACAGCCATTTAGCAACTCCAGCTTCAAAGACATATCTGTGTTACCTCGGAAAAGAAGAAGTGTGTTTGGTTGAACAGTCTGAAACTGCAAGGATATGTTACATTCCGGCTGTATGGTTGCATGTGAGCCACTTGTGAGCCACAGGAAACTGTTGCTCTCAAAAGAAAGTGTGGTGTGAGTTTCACACAGTGACCCAGCATAGCCAGGAGGACACTGGCAGGTGAATCGATGCTGGTCATTTTCGAAGTGAGGGATGCATTTTCCGTTGTTGAGACACTGGTGATGAGAGCAGCCTAGGAGAACTTCAGAACAGTCTTCTCCTCCATAAAATGTCCTAGAAAGGTCATCAAAGGGGCAATGGCAGGTGTAATTCCCAGGCAGATTCTCACAAGTACCACCATTTTGGCAAGGGTTTGGCAAACATTCATCCATGTCTTCTTCACAGTGGATTCCTGTTCAATAATAAACAATAGGTTAAATGTATATGCACTCACAAAGACACATATAATCTAATCATCAATGAAAGTTTCATATACATTTTGTATATAATCAAGAAGTTCAGATCAAGTTCAGGGTTATAACTGTAATGAAGTAAAATGTAATTCTTGAGAAAAACTAAAAATCTGTTCTATGATTCTACCCATGCTGTGAAAAGAGCAGTCACGACAGACTAGAATTCTTCTAGAAATAGAACATTTGTCAGTTTCAGCAGTCAAGTTACCATTGTCAATATACATATGGCACTAGCATAAAAGCAAAACAAAGAGAGGGAAACTCCGGCTTTGGCAATGATCCTAGATTTAAAAATGGTTAATACCTGGATGTTTTTTCAGTTCCTGTTTATCTTGTTAGTTTCCTCTCCTCGATGCGGAAGAATGATTGCTTTTTCTCTCGTTGTACCATCTTATAAACCCTAGAACCAAAGTTTGCCAGATACACACACACACACACACACACACACACACACACACACACACACACAC
>LOJH01000459.1:17066-36425 GCA_001685095.1 Ellobius talpinus | reverse complement strand
GGTGGGCAGATGTACATGCAGATAAAACATTGTATACATAATAAATAAATAAATTTAAAAAATATCTTACTTTCCTCATCATTAAAATGGGAATTAAAAATTTCATCTGCATGGCAAAGATTTTCACAGGCTGACTTAAGTTTTGTAAATGACCTCAAATCTGCTTGCTGTCTAAGTTCTCAGTATATGTTGGCCATTGCTGAAAAGTAATAACCAAAAAAAATTACTCTTACTGACAAAATTCAAATAGTACTTGATCACTGAAAGATAATTTACAAAGTATGGTTATCTGTTCTGTCCTTCAAATGGAAAGGTCTTGAAATAATAATATAAAGTAAATATAAGAATTACCGGTATTAGTGTAGAATCTCATTAGACTCTAAATTCCACTAAAGAAAGAAAGTGTGTTTTATTCATTAATCAGAGTCTAAGCCTTAGTTTAATACTTGACTCATATTTGAAATTCCCAAGAATCCCTAAAAGTAAAGATTCATTTGACAATAGATCTTTTAAATGAATTAATTAATGATTTTCGTAAAGTAACAAATATTTTATAAAGGATTAAATCTTGTCCAAAACCTAAAGTATACTTTTTATGTATGCTTACTAATTTAGGAAATGACAGTTCTTCACTACCCACCAGCAGACATTCAGGTACTTAACATTTAGGTAGGTTTCCATCATACTTAGATTTTATCTTACTCAGACAACTTTCACAGAGGCTCTGCTAATTAAAAAATGTTTTAAGTTCTGTGAGAATGGTGAAGTACTATAATTTTACTTAAAATCCCCCACCATGCCAGCACAGTGTTGAGGGCACAGCTTACAAATGCTCCATGTATAGAAAGAACAGAGCTGTACGGGACTGATCTGTGTTATGGGTTTATAGAATGAATGTAACATTAAAAGCAAAGATGAACTATCAATGAGCATTCTAAAGAAATTTTAACTACATCAGGGGTCTGAATTTTTGTATTAGAAGAAATTTTCCACAAATCTGATTTCTACACATTTGAGAAAGAAACCAGCAAGTCTTTCACCAAGAGAAATTTCTGTCAAGCTTGGTAGGACATACTCCTAATCCTAGCGTTTAGGAGGTTGAGGCAAGCTTGGGTTACACAGTGAGGGCCAGGATAGTCTCAGCTACACAAAAAGACTCTATACAGACAATAGACACAAAAAAGAAATTTCTTTATGGACACACAACTTCAGATTAGCTCCCAAGAACCTTTATCTACCCTAGAAATTCATCTAGACTCTGAAAAGTCTGAAGCTGATTATTACAATAGTCTGCATTTTAGTTTCTCCTAGAATTTAGTTTAGTACTTACAATAAAACATCTTAACAATTAATGAAACATTCAATTTTCAATTCTTTAAAATTTACAAAGTGCTGTCCTGTGTCTTACTCTTACAGAACATTGCAGGAAGTGGATGAATGTGGAAACCGAAGGCCACGCTTTGCTGTCAATACAGTATAATGATACAGCATTTATGAAAACACATTGCATACAGTAGGCTTCCAGTGATTTCAGATAATCTGTAAAGAGCAAACTCAGGCAGCACCAGACCATGTTTAGAAAAGCTCTAGCGAAGGCTTTGAATCATAGACAGTGAACAAATAAAGAAATGGCGATGTCATATAGACCATGCATGAAGTCATGTAGATAGCATGAAATGACGAGGTCTTCCTGAGCTTAATGAAGGTAGAAGAAATGTGTGAAAACAAACTGGCAGTGTGAGCAATTGCTCACCAGAGGGGAGATCCCAGGAAATTGCACAGGCAAAAGTGACAGCAGCCTCACTTCAGGATGGTCTGGAAAGTTTTAGGGAACTAAGGTGGAATCCACACTACATATATAAATCAGAGTGACCAAAATAAAAAAAAAATTATTGTGTGCACAAGTTAGCAAAGAAACAAAACACCCTGGATGGAAAATTTAAAGACATTCCTAAGCAGCGATTGTGTTTGGCAAACTGGCTGCCATGGAAGGTTCATGGAGGAAGATCACTTCAGAATGCTTAGGCCAGTGCAGTCGGATCGCAGAGCTGGAGCGCACAAGGCTTTTATTGTTTTATTTATTTACTTATTTACTTTTTGGCAATGGGAAGCAGTGGGGTAAATGTAGGCTAGAAGACCAATGTGGTCCCTTCCAAAGGTCAGTCCCACGGGGATGAGGGAAGAGAAAGAAACTAGAGACAGGAAGTCGTGCCAGGAGTCGTTAAAACTCCACAAGCAAGACCATCTAGGCCCGAAATAGGATGCTTATTTCCCTGAAATTTGAGTCACCTTTGTTTGTGTCCGGCATATTCATACCAATGACAGTGCTTTCTTTATAGCTGTTACTGTAGTTCTCATTACACTTAGAATATATAGATATGATCTTTCACAAAATACCAATAACTTGCCAAAATATTCCCCCTATATAAAAAAATTAGATTTTTGCCATTGTTTAAAAAGAAAGGAAGAGAAAGTCTATCTTGACGTTAAAAGTCTGAAGGATGCACAGAATGAAGTGAAAACAGAATGGTTTCAGGTACGCATGCTCCTGTCTGTTTAAGATCAGTTCTACAAACATCACACCAAATAAGGTCAGATTATTTCATAGACTTGGTCAACCAAAAGTGGGGAAAACGCATTG
Source organism: Ellobius talpinus (assembly GCA_001685095.1). Classification (NCBI taxonomy): domain Eukaryota; kingdom Metazoa; phylum Chordata; class Mammalia; order Rodentia; family Cricetidae; genus Ellobius; species Ellobius talpinus. Next base: position 33,784 of record LOJH01000459.1, on the reverse strand, counting down.
AAAATTCTTTCTCTGGACTTGAGAGATGGCTCAGTGGTTCAGAGCACTGGCTGCTCTTGCTGAGGACTCATGTTCGATTCCCAGCTATGGTGGCTCATAGCTGCCTATAACTGCTGTTTCAGTGATCTAATGCCTTCTTCTGAACTTCACAGGGATCAGGTACATGTGTGGTAATCAGGCACACATGTAAGGCAAACCATTTCATACAGTAAAAGTAAAATAAAACATAACAAAAATTAAAGAAAATGAAATAGAAAATTCTTTCCCTGGTTAACTCACTGACTGAGCAAAGGATAAGGTCTGCTGTCTGTCAAAATAAAAGGATTGGGTGATATTTCTGGGAGTTCACCTGCCAGTCAGTTTTTCCATTGGGGTGTTTTAGAAGTTATTTGGTTGCTCATGGAAAAGTGCTGATGAATAGTGCAGTTGCTTAAAGTTTAGCATTGTTTGAAATCAATTCAGTTAACTAAAATCTTACTATTTATTTTGTATAAAATTCTAATGTAGCATATTATGCCTCATTTAAAAATAATCATGATAGAAAAATCCCCATCACCTGGATATTGCAAACATTAACAAAATACATAGCATTTGTGCATAGAAAGGGAGTCAGACATGGTGGCACATACCTGTAACCCACGCCCTTGGAAAGCTGAGTTAGGAGAATCCTGACCTTAAGGACAGTTTGGGCTACATTGTGAAACCCTATTTATATTTGTCTATAAAGTGACTTTTGCTATAATTTACACTGTAAGTCATGTTGCTGATGAAAGACATGGTAGAAAAATTGTTTTTATAAAAGCAAAATAATTGCATTTTAATCTATTTTAATTACTTAGTATTTAAATTCAAGAAGTAATTAAATGAAAAAAATCAAAGGGTTGAGGTATGAATAGATCCACTTTCCCTTGCTCAAAGTTCTACTTTTCATATAGCAATAGTATCTGTTATAGCACTGAATATTACTGGTTAAATAAATGCCTTAAAAACTGTAGCAACAACACCAATTATCTTATCTAAATAAAAAGAAAAAAGCAAGTTACCTATAAGCATCGCCATGAAAATGTGAAAACGTCGGGTCCTGTCTCCAAACATATTTCTGTAAAAAGTGGAAACAGTTAGCCAACCCAAGCCTACTAGGTTGACTGAAACTGTTTCTGATGTCTTTAAGCTCTTTCCAAAAGTGTAGACTTGTGCTTCTGGAGGAGAAGTTGAGGGCTCAGCTTTGACTCGTTCCTCTTGAGCTGGATCAGTGGGGCTTTAATGTAAGACCCTGTTGTGCCACTTACCGTGGCAGCACTGTTGTATTTTTAGATCTGATCCTCCCAAGATGCACAGTGCCTCCCTCCTGTACATCTCTTTAGTCAATGTTATATGATCTCCACATTAAGCAACATTATTCTGGAAAATGAGTGAGCTCCATACAAACTATGATGCAGAGAAATTCTGATTATGCAAAATTGTTACCTGAGTTTATTTTTCTTCCCAATGAAGACAGCACTGTGCTCGTCTTTTGTTTTGTTTCTTTGGGAGACTGGGGCCTTGTTATGTAGCCCTGGTTGGCGCCCAACTTCAGGAATCCTCCTGTCATCAGCTTCTGTTACACCTGTTGTTTGGGGGGTTTGGTTCAATCCTTACCACTGAAACAAAACCAATCCCCTGAAGATGACAGAGTAGGATTAAGAAATCTGTTGACTCCAGTAGAGAATGAAAAGGAGAGAAAGATGAAGGGAAGCAGTGGAGGCTTTCCCTGAGACTAGCGGGAGTAGCTTGCCCTCCACATCTGAATGCCGCCTCTGGGAATTCTCCCAACTTCACCTCAGGCCTATGAGATCAGAACAAATATGAGAGCTGTTCTGAATATCTGTAGACTTGTATTGTTGTTGACCAAGGGATGCCTTGCGGCACTTATCTACCCAGCATTTACACAGTATTAATCATTGTCAGTAATCCACAGGTGGTTTAAAGCATGCAGGACATCTGGCTACTGGCAGTTATGCAAGCACCACACCAATTCAAGTAAGCGACCAGAGCATTCGTGGATTGGGAATCATCATTGGGTGTAGAAGCAATGGTCTGTGAGTGCTAGGGATGACTGTACTTGTGTGATGTTCTCAGACTTGAATCATCACTGTGAGTGAACAACAGCTTTCCTCACAGATCCGAGGTCACCTAACCTAATGAGACAGGATCACTTAAATGTCAATGTGGTGCTGACAAATACTAGAGTCACTGGTTCTTGGGGTCTTTTTTTCTGTGCATTTCTCACAATACAGACATAAAGACTGATGGATTCTTCTTATAGGCTGTGCCGGCAAAGCAAAGGCAGTAATGATATCCTGAGGCAGTGGGATTTACTGAATGGGCTTAAAGATCAGCCATATAACTTGTCTGTCACTGTCATGGTACAGAGGTGTTGGTGAGTGAAATGAACACAATCTGGCTTCGTGGGGTACTTGTTCAGACATATTTGTGGTTCAGGAGAAAGGTAGACAGGCATCCACACTCAGAGTACTTTCTCTGTAACTCAAACCACTCTATCTTATGGCTGGGAGAGAACTTAACAGGCATCAATTATGGGATTTAAAAACAATTTTGTGTATGTGTGTGTGGTTATGCTTGTGTTTGCACATGTGTGTACATGTGGAGGCCAGAGGGCAATGTTCAGTGTCTTCTAATACAACTTTTCATCATATTTTGAGACAGTTTATCACTGAAGCTGCATTTAACTGACGGGGTAGACTGGCTGGCCAGAGATCTCTGGGGATCTGCTTGTTACTACGCCCTGGTGCTTGGGTTTCAGATGCACAGCTGTGCCCAGTGGTAGCTTGAGTGCTGGAAACCCAAGCTCAGGTTCTCGTGCGCCTGCAGTTGGTATGTTATTGACTGAATTACCCCACCCAATTCTGAATAACGTACTCTTAAATAAATTTAACAGCACAAAACAAATACATTCTTACTGGTTATCAAAATTTTAAAAAACGAAAACAAACAAGCAAAAGATCCAACTCTAACAGGGCTCATTTATCATTTGACTCCTAAAATATCACATGGTGAAATTTAATCTTCAGGCACATGTGATTGGTATTCAAAGTGGGATCTTGGAAAGTAATTATCATTAGATGATGTCTGAGGCTAGGCTATTCTTGATGACTATCCAAAGAGGGAGAAACCTAAGCTTTCATGCTTGCTCCGTGTCATTATAAGATGACATCACCATGTTATGATGCAATAAGCAAGGCCCAGAATGAGCTAGTGTTGTGGTCTTGACTTTCCAGCCTCCAGAAGTGAAAGAGACACCCTCTTCATTTACTATGCATTCTCAGGATTTTTGTTGTAGCAATAAAAACAATCAAAAATCAAACAACAGCCCTAAGACCCCCCAAAGCAAAAAATCTGACAAAGACAAGGGACAGAGATTTATAAAAGAAAAAACAGATTTTTCCTGGACAGACACACACACACATTCATGTACACACATGCACGCACACACCCAAATAAATACTCTGTGTATACTCGAGACCACACACAGAGATAAACCAAATGGTGGCAAAGGGATAAAGACAGAAAATGAGAAGTGTGACACAGAATAGCCATCATGCTGTAGTGGTTAATCTCAATTGTCAACTTGATGAAATCCAGAATCGCCTGGAAAAGGACATCTGGGCATGCCTGCGGGGATTATTAGGATTGGGTTAACTGAGATTGGAAGATGTGCCCACTAGGGTGGCACTGTTCACCGGGTTAGGATCTTGGACTGTGAGAAAAGGAGAAAGTGACCTCAGCACAAGCATTCACGCTGTTTCCTGATTGTGGATTCAATGAGACCACTGCCTCAAGTGCCTGCTGCCTTGATGCCCCCACTATAAGGGCTCTTCCTAGAGCTGGCAGCAAAACTAACCCTCTACCGATGAAACTGCTGAGAGCCAGGGAAATTTCTCACAGTAGTGGAAGAAGTAACTAAGACATGTCAAACCTTAATTCTTCATATGAACCTATGCTAATTACTCTGCATAGTACACATATGGAGAGACCAATGAATGGGGACAAGAGAGTTGGAAGAGAATAGAAGAAGGTTGGGGATAGTTCAGGATGGATACAAGGCAGACAAAGCATGCCCATTGTAGCAGATAATTGTAGAAGTTCTCCACAAGCCGCAGGGAACAGTTACCTGTTTTTCTTGCAAATAGAGATTTTGTGCATTTATTATTGAGCTAGGCAACAGGTGCCTGCACACACAGAGAGAAAATTCAGACTCATAAAAGGTATCCGAATGTCCTGACGGTGGTGGTATTTTCAGCATGACATGCAGCTCTCATCGTGGCTTTGAAATAATGTGACTATATATGCATCTCATATGCAATTACTTATGCACACAGCTTGATTCTTTTCTAGTCTTTTTTTCTGGGACGTTATTTTATGAGCAGTTTCTGTCTGAATCTGCTGGGAAATGAAATATCTTTGTATTTCTTGATCAGAGTCCTGAGTGTTTTATGTGAGGATGTTCAAGAAATGGGCAGTGTCTGGGGCAAAGAAAGGGAAATGTCAGTATCTCTCTAACTCTAGACCCAATATTGAATCCAATGTGTTGAAAGACACATAATCCACTAGGAAAGATATTTGAATAGTAAATGTGCTTAAAAGCACATAGTTAGAGGAACACTTGCAAAAATGGGGATGGTTAACCTGAAAGAAGCTAATCCCAGAGCAAGTCAGAGCATCTTCATTTTGCTGCCAAATGTCCACCTGATGAAATTTGATGGTTTATTTGGTTCTGCATGAGAACATGGCACCAATGGAAAGATGCCATGGGATGTTATATTTATATTACTAGGTGTAATATTCTAGGAGTTGAAGGAAACCAAGCATTGTCAGGTGTCTAGAGAGACAGCAAGTTTCCTGGCAAAATCGTGCAGAATCAGAAAGGAGAGCCATTTAGTATGGATGTAATAGTAGAGATATAAGGGGGGCAAGAAATGGAGTTCAGTGACCTCTATTAATTCTTCCAGTCCTTGGATTCTGTTATAATTTCTGTATGAAGATTAATATATAGGTGGAAAATGTGCTGAATATATTAAGATCCTAAAACACAATTATTTCGCTATAGTTTTTGAAGTGCGTAAGAAGGGACAAGCTATGATTTATATAGCAGGCTGCTATAAGGTTTAAAGAAAAAAACTGCCCAAGACTTGCAGTTATGGATCATGGGTCATGGATAGTGATGATGTATGCTTTTTGCTGTAAATGCTGAAGGAAATATAGGAACCATCCATTCCCAGTAGCTAGCACTGAGCCAGATCCAATTGGTTAACCGTCAGCCTAGCTCCTAGTCTGAGTCTTTTGTTCTCTATTGTGAAACACCTTCAGGAGAATAAATTGATGTGTTGGCATAAATGATATTTTAAAAATTATAGACATTTAGAGGCTGGGGAGATGACGCAGTTGTTAATAGCACAAGCTGTCCTTGCAGAGGACCAGGGTTTAGTTCTCAGCACCCACAGCAGGTTAGGGATATTGGAAATAGGGCCAAAGGATGACAAGATGGCACAGTGGGTAAAAAATGTGTGCTGCACTAGCCTGATGATCCGAGTTCAATCCCTGGGTCTGGCAGTAGATGGAGAAAACTGACTCTCAAAAGTTTTATATGACCTCCATACTCATTCCCCAACACTTATATGCCTGCAATTACAACCCCCTACACACACTCCCAAAGAGAGAAAAAAGAGAAAAAGAAAGGAGTGAAGTAATAAATTAATTAAAAGTGAAAAAATAAAGTAAAAGTTCAAACCATTATCTGAATAGCACAGGACCAATCAGTAGTATTAGTCATCAAGAACACACAAACGGCTACATTTTAAGCCAGAAATGCAAAGTAAAATATATATAAAACATTTAATATGAGATGGTTAAACATTAAAAAATGTTATGTCAAAGGTTCTTTCCTGTGGGCCACTAAAACTGTAACGATTCCAGAGGAATGTGGCGCTATTATTGGTGATTTATTCTGTGTCAGATTCTATTTTGTGTACACAGAGCCAGGAAGCATTTGTGTTCTTTTGTATATTTGCCTTTATTGCCACACTATTTGAAGGTATGATACACACAAATACATTCTCTGGTACAGATATTTGTTCAGAACTATACTGATGCTATTGATGCCCAGATAAAATATACTGAACCCAGGGAAAGATTTTATTCAATCCATTGTGTGAAAATCTGCTATCTTCAGATGGAAGGTAAAAGAGCCGAAAGCTTTGAGTTTTACTTCTACATTGCTCTTGATTTTATACCTCAAAAGTTATTGTGCCAATCAGTGGATAACAGGTAAGGGATTTTAGTTACTTTATGAACTAACATGTAGAAAGTTCAGCGAGGCTCCTGCTCACTCCTGTTGATGTTATTTCGAAAGGTAATTTCCGAGAAACTCAACCCAGTTCAACCAGAGCTGTCTTAACCGGCTTTGATCAGTAAATCACCATGGATGGCCCTGCCATTGCTTAGGCCTTTATCCCCCTCCTTGTCAAGAGGATGATTAAACACACAGTTCTGGTGGATTACAAAAATGTGCTTTGTGTTGGGTTGTATGCACTGCAGTTTCTAGTAATGTTTGCTTCCTCTTGGCCAGAGCAGGGACTGCCCTTACATTCTTCAGTAGTGCTCTTTGTCATTTCTCAAAAATGTATTCATGGTTTTGTTCTGCAAAGCTAGGAAAATCATGTCAAAGACCAAGTGAATTACTGGCCTGGTAGGACCTCCTGGATGCTCATGGCTTTCTACAGTCTGGCTCTTATTTATATCTCAGCTTTCCTTTTGCTGTCTACTATGTGGATGGTCTATATACATTTTTTTCAGTAGAATAAAAATTAAAACATATTCAAAATTTTCTGTGTCTCAAACTATTCAAAATCCCACATTGCTTTCAAGGCTGGCTCACCTCATGTTTATCCTTATAGGAATGTCTGCCTTTGTTGTAGAACAGACAAAGCTATAAGCCCAGCACAGACTATATCATATTGCTCTTTATAGTTTGCTATATGAGTTTTTCCCCTAAAAAAAACCCCAATCAACCAAACACACAAAATAGCAAAGGTTATCCATAAATCTTATAAGAATGAATAATTCTGTCTTAAATTTCTTCTATATAGTATTACTCTATATGGTATTGCATATCATGCTATATAATACACAAGAATACCATATAATCTTTATATTTTTGATAGAATGCTCATAGTAATGCCATTAATTTCCAAAATTAAAACAAAATGTATCCACTATTTTTCAGAATATAAGTACACTGGAAGAAACTGTTAGTCATTTTTCAATGTAAGGCTTATAAATGTGGTAACCATAGATAGCTATTGTAACCATAAAGGGACAGTACAAGATTATAAATCACCTGAAGATTCAAGTATCATTTTGTGATATTGTCTTATTTGAGGAGATGATTTATATTAGTGAGTCTTTATATTTTTAAAATAAGAATTGTTTGATGTGTATTATATTTAAGACTACAGATTCTCAGGACACTTTCCTAGAAATCTATAGTTGTAAATATGGATTGAACACAGATATTTTATTTTAAAAATAGGTTTATTTATTTTATGATTTTGTGTCTACGATTGTTTTGACTATATAGGTAAGTGCACCATGTGTGTGCCTAATTCCCGATGAGAGACTAGAGCTACAGATGAGTATGAACCAGCCCGTGGGTGCTGAGAATCAAACTTGAGGCCTTTGGAAGAGCAACTAGTGATCTAACCCCCCAAGCCAACTCCAGCCCTAGACACTGCGTGCTCACAATTGCTTCCAAGTGATTCTTCAGAGGGATGTGGTTTAGAATTTCAATGGATATGTTTTCAAAGATCTACACAACTCGGAAATTACCAAAGAAGATGAAATTGGAGAAAAAAATAACTGTCAGAAGAGACACAAATTTTATCTTTGTGTTTAAGTGTACTGGTTCATGAAAACAGACTGGGCTGGCATTTAAACTGTTCCTAACTGTGGCAGAGATATTAAAAAAAACTAGTAGACACAGGTTTCTTGATAAAAATCTGGAACTGTTTCACCAAGCTATGTATTTAAAATTCCTGACTAGCCCAACACTCCAGTTTATCATCGATCCTGCATTGCCCATTAACTTAGTAAGAGTTAGAATGTCCTTCATATAATAAACAGAACCTATTAAAATGCAACAAGAGATTTTCCTACACATTTTATTTTCATTACAATTTTATCCTTATTATATTGACAAGAATATATTGGATATATTGTTGATAATGTAGAGTGACTTGATACTTACAATATTCTATATATTAATTTACAAGAGTATTCAGTAATAGAAGTGGAAGAAGGGTTTCTAAGCTGAAATGTTACAGCAATGACTCCAAGAAAATATGTGGTCCTTCCAGAAGCCTTTAGTTCTCATTAATTTTATTTTTGTCAGTGTCAAAATAAGAGTGAATACTTTGGCTCTATCTGTCTGTGGTATTGTGACCCTTGGATATGGTAATTTGCAAATGTTTTTTGGAAAATATGAAGTTCTACAAAGTAATTTATTTCTCTTAATGTTTTGGAACTTTTACTATTGTTTAAAATTCCCCTAGAATGCACTCACTGCAAGAACCACTTTCAATGTTCATTTGTTAGAAACATGCCTGTCAGGAATTCTAATTTCTATCCCATCAAAATATACAGAATATATGAGCATGAATATATGGATATTCATGAAACCTTTATTTTCTTCTTAATATTACCAAAATATGCAAAATAAATGAACACATTTGTGATATGAAGTAGATCTTGCACACAATATTATATTATTTGTTTCTTATAACCTTTAAGGAAAGGTACATGGTAATGCAAATAAACTGAGTCTGATAAGATTTCTAAAATTTTCTATGGGACTCGAATGGCTCATTTGTAAGATGACTGCTGTACAAGCTTGAAGACCTGAGTTTAGATAGCATGTAAATGCTGGGTACCAGGCTTTGTGTCTGCAACCCCAGAGCTGGAAGAGTAGAGGCAGGCAGATGCCTGGAATTCAGGCTCAGTGAGAGACTCTGCCTCAAAAAAGGAGGTGAAGAAGACTGATTGAAGAACACATCCGTTGTCAGCTTCTGCTTCCCAGATGCTCCACATCCTCATTAACACACACAGACTATACACACAGACACCTACAACACACACACACATACACACACACATGCACACCTTCCAAAAGCCAATCAGAACGTGGCATAGCCAGATGTGGTAATGTCCCCAAACCATTTATTAGTTTATTATGTAGTTGTCTTAGAAACATCTGTATATTGTTAATAGGAATAAAGGATAAAAAGTGTGAACAGCAATAACTGGCTTTTATTGTCTATTCATTAGCCTCTGTCTACATTCTTTAAAACATATTTGAAGACACAAAAGTGACAACTGACAAAAGTCTGCCAATGATATTAAATGTAGCCTTTTATTGTATAACTGACTGAAGGTACTGAATTAAACATACAGAAAGTCATCCTTTCCTCCACTCTTAGGGACAGCACCGAGGCATAGCCACATTCAATAGTCTTCAGCTAAGCTCAGAGTCCCCCAGAAGTCTGGATGAGAGACTGGGCCAACTGCTAGTGGCTGCTGGTTAGAGGTCAGTAAAGGATTATTTCCCTCTTTCCTCTTCCTATGTGCCCTTAGAAATGGCAACCATGGGAATAACAGGAGAAAAGACAGAGTATTCTATGAAGTATAAGGCAGTGCTAAAGAAGATACCAGACCAAGGAAAAAATGCTAGCTGGAGCTGGGATTTGTTAGTGTGGGACTGGCTTGAAGGAGGTGGAGTTGGGATTTGTTAGTGTGGAACTGGCTTGAAGTAGCTGGAGCTGGAATTTGTTAGTGTGGGACTGGCTTGAAGTAGGTGGAGTTGGGATTTGTTAGTGTGGGACTAGCTTGAAGTAGCTGGAGTTGGGATTTGTTAGTGTGGGACTGGCTTGAAGTAGCTGTGAAAGATGTGAGTTCCCACTTCAGACGAGCAGCATTCAGACAGATGTTCACTAGCTACAAGAAACCTATGAGGAACCCCCTTCCCCTTCATAGAGCCATGAGGGGTTTGACCATTGCTTAGCTTGTGATGTGCACAGGCTCAATGATCACTTATTCGCCTGGCAATGACTAGGGAGAACCTCGCCAGGTCCATATCCAATTTTTAGGATGACCTGAGATAACCAATAAAAAAGTGAAATGTAATCTGGATATATAATAACGCATTTATTGGCTCTTATAAGGAAAAAGTCCAAGGAAGGATATCTCTAGCATTGTCTGACCTTGAATTCAACATCAGGAATACGGCCATAGCTATCCATCACCCTCTGCTACACTAACCAGAGATTCAGCATCACCCAACTTGTTTGTACAGCCATGGAATGGCTGAAAGAGACAGTCTCTACCACTTGCTTCTTCACTCACACCTCCAATAGCCTTTTCTTAGGAGTAAAGAACTTTCCAAAGGCTATCAGCAAACCTAAAGTCAAACAGGCTTCCACATGAATCAATGACAGGGAGGAAAGAAGGGCTACTCCTTGGGATGGAGGGCAGAGTCAACTTCCTGGCTTCTAGAAGGAAGTAAATGTCAAAGAAACCATTTTTTTTCCTGTTTTGCTTTGTTTGTTACAAGATAGAAAGAGAAGGTCCATGGTGGTTGGATAAATAAATATGTGGGGTCTGTGTGAACTTGCATAGTTGGAGTGTTTCTGGTAGAAAAACATGACTCCACTGTCCATCTCTAGTACACCATAAAATAGAGGAAATAAAACTCCAAAAAGCTAAAGGGAAAAAAGCTAAAATTAAATTTGCAAAGGAACACACAGAAAATTTTAGAATGCATGAAACTTTGGTTTCTGGGAAAATAATGTGAAGATGGGTAAAATGGTGGGATAAAAGATAACAGGCTGAGATTAAAGATGCTGGGAGGAGAGGAAATGTTTGATGAGGGTCCACCCAGGCAAGCTCTGCAGAGAGGTCGCACAAATCTATGCTGGAGGTGCAAGCTTTACGTAACTATGAAACCTGCCACCTGGGATCTGGGTATAACCATGTGCTTAGTTGAGGAGACTCCACAAGCTAAATGCTATAGTGTGCTCAATGTTCTTTTCCTGGCTACATTTCAATTATAAATTTTAGAATTATATCTGAGTTTGAAAACAAGATTGAAATTGTTCCAAAGTTTAATCTAGAGAACAGAAAGATTAGAGTACAGAAATTCGACCTTAAAAGTGGAAATGTTTCTGAGAGAAATGAGAATTGAATATAATAATGGCAAAAGATAACAAAATTGTTTTTTCTGAATTAACCCTAAGCTCCCCCATGAATATGGCTGCCCATGTTTCATCAATGAAGGATGACACTCATCTAGACAGTTAATAAGTAATAATGCAAAATCATAGCTTAGTATCTTAAAATTAACATTCTAAGTCTAAAATACTTGTATTAGAAAAGTTAATATCCAAAACATATCACAATTAACATATCAATAGCAGAATATTAGTTTAAAATATAAGACATCATATCATCAAATATTGGTACATAGCTTATAAAATAACTAGGCATAAGCATTATGATCAGTTCAATGTGTATTTTTGTTTAAATCATTCCACAAAATAGAATAAAGCACATAACTATGATAGTCATTCTTTAAAAGTATAAGAAACAAGAGTTTTGAAGCATCAATCAGTCTCCAAGTGATGGTTCTGGTAACAGAGACCATGCGGTCCCGAGAGAGCTGGGAACTTAGGTAAAACACATGGAGGCTTCCATCTCCCAGACTGAAAAACCACAAACAACGTGATTTTGTTTTCATTTTGCTAATGAAAAGAAATGCAAGTCAAAACATTTAAAAACTTAAATGTACAAATTAGTTAATGGGACTAAAACATGGACTATCATCGGTAGAGCTAAAAATCTACAAGCTGATAAAAATAAAAGATATACAGCAAGCAATAAAATCCATCAAGGCAGAGAAAGAAAATAAATAAACAAGGTTAAACTTACCAGCAATGGGCAGGGGTTTAAAATACATTTCAAAAGCAGAGGGTTTAAAAATACTAGGATGTGACAGTCTGGCAAAAATTAAACTGTAGGATAGAAAATAATCATCTTAGGCAAAGTAGACTATGAAAAATATGAAACAACAAGAAAACTTTTATGTTGACAACAGCTTCAAGATAAAGTCGTATGATTGCTGACAACTGAATGGACTCTAACTAGGAGGAAAATGAATACAATCCTTGCTGATATAGTACGTCCAATTTGAGGAGGAGAGGAACCACATCTTTTGAATTCAGCAGAAGGGACAAGTACGCGATGATAGGTTAATCTTGCCTTTGGTCAACTGAAACGTAAATTTTCCTGAGAATTCCCAATTACTAATCTGCTTTTTTTGTGTGGATCCTGAATTCAAACTTCTGTGAAACATAAACAAAAGCCACATTTAAAAGCTGGGAGTGGATCTAAAATACCCACCAAAGAAACACAAAGCTCTGGGGAAAATACTTTAAGCCCAGGCAGTAAATAAGTCTAAGAAAAGGAAAGAAATTCTAAGGAAAAAGAGATCACAGTAAAAACGAGTGAACAAATAAGGAAGCAAAGAATTGTGATTATGAATCCCGAACAAGAGATGTAAAAATGTACAATGACAGTGTATTATTTAGTTAAGAGATCTAAAAATATAAATGGATCTTAAAGTAGAAGAGGTCATTTTAAAAGTTGAAAGGGCAGGATCTTCTAGAAACAGATAAATACTGGTGTAAGAGGCCAATGGTGAGGTATGTAATGGTCTGGACACAGATAACAGAGTTACTGTATAGGCGGACCTGGACTCCCCTCCAGATGTAGCATCCAGAGACAGGGAAGAAAGAGCAGCTCTGAGTCACGGGAGATAAAGGTGCAAAGAACATTATCATCTAACCAGCTGCAAGAGCAGCCAATAAAGAAAATAATATGTATCCTGAAGGAGATTTTGAAAGATAAAATGGCTGAGAATTTCCCAATATTGATCAACATCAAAATTTTAGACTTAGAAAGAAATAAATCCCCACTAAGATAAAAGGCACACTGGATATGATCTTTACTGAGAAAAACTTAAACTTCTTAAGAGGAGAAAACATAGAAATTTTTATTTATATAGAAAATTTACCAGTAGTTATGCAATAGGATATGAGGAGCCCAGAATATTAACATCTTGGCAGTTAGAAAAAAACCAAAAGGTTTGAATGTATACAAGTTTAATTAACAAAATTAATAGTGCAATATAACATGGATTATATTATTTACTAATTGGTATACATATAAATTTAATGGCCATATATATTAACTTAATCAGTAAATGCAAGAAAGAGAGAGGTAGCAAGGCCCCAGTCCCTGCCCTGACCCAGAAGCACCAGAGAGAGGTAGCCAGGTAGAAGCCAAGGCCCCATTAAGGGAAACTTTTAAGGAGAGAGTGAGAGTGAGAGGCTGTGGCCCCAACCATCACCCTGAAGTGTCAGAGAGGGAGTGTGACAGCCACTGTAGCAGCCTGGAAGCATTGACAGCAGCGGCTTCTAGAAACTATATTACCTCTGAGAAGTACCTCTGGGAAAAAGCACCTGTGTCCCAACCAGCATACAGTGCCATATTCTCTATGAGATGCCCTGCTGCATCAGGAACTACTGGAGTTATAGACTCCCCTGCACCAAGAGGAGCGATCACCAGAGCCCTGACTCCATCTGCATCTGGAGGACCAACCACCTGAGCCTCAGGCCCACCTGCACCTGGAGGAGTGATCGCCTGAGGTTCTATCCTGTTTGCTCCTGGAGGAGCTATCAACAGAGCCACAGCTACCAACTGCACCAAAATGGAGGAAGAGGGAACCCTAAACACAGGCTCCACCCGTACTGATTGGAGGCAGAGATGGGTAGACAACAGTACAAGAATACATTCAATAACATAAAGAGCAATACAGCACCACCAGAAAATAGTGATTCTTCAACAGCAAGACCTGAACATCTCAATGCAGATGAAGCAGAAGAAAACCACATTAAAAATAATTTTATGAAAATGATCAAAGCCCTTAGAGAAGAAATGAAGAATTCCCTTAAAGAAATGGAGAAAAAAATTGTAAGAAGTAAAAAAAATCCCTTAAAGAATACCAAGGAAAAGCAATCAAATAGGTGAAGGAAATGGTCCCCCACCACATAGCAGCCAAAACACTAAACATACAGAATAAAGAAAGAATATTAAAAGCTACAAAGGAAAAAGGCCAAGTAACACATAAAGACAGACCTATCCGATTTATACCCGACTTCTCAATGGAAACAATGAAAATCAGAAGTTCCTGGACAGGCATTATGCAGAAACTAAGAGATCACAGATGCCAGCCCAGACTAGTATATCCAGCAAAGCTTACAATCAGCATAGATGGAGAGAACAAGATATTCCAAGACAAAACCAGATTTAAACAATACCTGTCCATGAATCCAGCCCTACAGAAAGTACTAGAAGGAAAACTTCAACCCAAGGAATTTAGATACACCTACAAAAACACAGGCAATAGATAATTCCAACACAGCAAATCCCAAAGAAGAGAAACACACACACACAACAACAACAAAAACAAAAATATCAGGAACTAGCAATCACTGGTCATTAATATCCATTAATATCAATGGACTCAATTCTCCTATAAAAAGACACAGGCTAACAGATTGGATACAAAAACAGAATCTATCCTTCTGCTGCATAAAAGAAACACACCTCAACTTCAAAGGCATTACCTCAGAGCAAAGGGTTGGAAAAGGATTTTCTAAGCAAATGGACCTAAGAAACAAGCTGGTGTAGTAATCCCAATATATAAGAAAATAGACTTAAAATTAAAGGTAATCAAAAGGGATAAAGAAGGTCATTTCATATTTGTAGCAGGAAAAATCCATCAAGATAAAGGCTCAGTTCTGTATATCTATGTGCCAAATATAAGAACATCCACATTTGTAAAAGAAACAATGCTAAAACTTAAATCACACATCAAACCCCACCTACTAATAGTAGGAGACTTAACACCCCACTCTCACCACTGGACAGGTCTGTCAGGCAGAAACTTAACAGACAAATAACATAACTAACAGATGTCAGAACTCAAATGGACTTAACAGACATCTCTAGAACATTCCACCCAAACACAAAAGATTATACATTCTTTTCAGTACCTCATGGAACCTTCTCTAAAATTGACCATATACTCAGTAACAAAGCAAACCTCAACAGATAAAAAAAAAAACAAAACAAAACAAAAAAATGGGAATAACCCCCTGTATCTTATTGGATCACCATGGCTTAAAGTTAGAATCCACGTGTTAGAAACACGAATTCTAGAAAGCCTACAAACTTGTGGAAACTGAATATTGCCCAACTGAGTCACCTCTGGGTCAAGGAAGAAATAAAAAAGGAAGTTAGAGACTTCCTAGAATTCAATGAAAATGAATGTACAACATACCCAAACTTATGGGACACTATAAAAGAAGTACTAAGAAGAAAGTTCGTAGCATTAAATGCCTTCATAAAGAAATTGAAGAAATTCCATCCAAGAAAATTAACAGAACACCTGAAAGCTCTAAAACAAAAAAGAAACAAACTCACCCAGGGGGCGCAGACTCCAGTAAATAATCAAATTGAGGACTGAAATCAATGAAATAGAAACAAAGAGAACAATACAAAAAAATCAATGAAACAAAGAGGTGGTTCTTTGAGAAAATCAACAAGATAGACAAACCCTTATCCAAACTAACCAAAAGGCAGAGAGAGAATATCCAAATTAACAAAATTAGAAATGAAAAGGGGGATATAACAACAGACACTGAGGAAATTCAGAGAATCATCAGGTCATACTTCAAAAACCTGTATTCTATAAAATTAGAAAATTTAAAAGAAATGGACAATTTTCTGGATAGGTACCACATACCAAAAGTAAACCAAGACCAGATAAACAATTTAAATAGACCTATAACCACTAAGGAAATAGAAACAGCCATCAAAAATCTCCCATCCAAAAAAGCCCAGGACCAGATGATTTAAGTGCAGAATTCTACCAGAGCTTCAAAGAAGAGCCAATACCAATACTCCTCAAAGAATTCCACACAATAGAAACAGAAGGAACATTGCCAAACTCCTTTTATGAGGCTATAGTTACCCTGATGCCCAAACCACACAAAGAGGAGAACTATAAGTTTCCCTCATGAACACTGATGTAAAAATACTGAACAAAATACTGGCAAGCCGAATCCAAGAATACATTAAAAAAAACCATCCACCATGACCAAGTAGGCTTCATCCCAGAGATGCAGAATTGGGTCTACATACATAAATCTGTCAACGTAATCCACCATATAAACAAAATGAAAAAAAATACATGATCATCTCATTAGATTCTGAAAAAGCCTTTGACAAAATCCAACACCCCTTCATGATAACAGTCTTGAAGAGATCAGGGATACAAGAAACATATCTAAACATAATAAAAGCAACTTTCAGCAAGTCAACAACCAACATCAAACTAAATGGAGAGAAACTCAAAGCTATTCCACTAAAATCAGCAACAAGACAAGACTGTCAACTATCTCCATATCTATTTAATATTGTACTTGAAGTTTTAACTAGAGCAATAAGACAATAAAAGGAGATCAAGGGGATACAAATCGGAAAGGAAG
>LOJH01000458.1:35626-62275 GCA_001685095.1 Ellobius talpinus | reverse complement strand
TAAGAGGCTAGAGATAATGGGCCAGGCAGTGACTTAATTAATACAATTTCTGTGCGGTTATTTCAGGTGTAAGATAGCTGTGCGGCAGGGACAAACAAAGGGCCACCCTCCTTGTGTAACATATGACAACTCACAAATGACTACCTCCAGTTCCAGGGGACCTGATACCATCACACAGACATACATGTAGGCAAAACACCAATGTACATAAAATAAAACTACATAAATTCATTAAAAAATTACTCATTGGTTCCTAAGCCTGCTCATCCCATGAGATAGCCTGGAATACAAAAGTTGCTAAGATTTGGCCAGAGTGCCAATCAGGATGAAGAAATAGTCAGATTTTGACATACAGGCTCATAACCAGGAAGCAACTGGGATCATGCAAGTGACTATAACTTAGGGACTCAGATCTGGAGCAGAAGACACAGTCCATGGGGTAAATGTATTGGTTATATAAAGGATGAGGGAGCCTTTAGGTGAAGAATAGGTAATGGGGGTTATCTTTTCACATATGGGCTTCCAGATTAATAAAACTGATAACAAGCACACACAATGGCATCCAAGTTGAATATGCAACACAGGCCATGAGTGACTTTTAGTTTGAAGCAGTGTTCAATGCATATGAAAGTCCCTTTGACTAGATTGTGTGTGTTGGGGAGGTTGCTTTGCCTAGCTAAGTTCTGCCCTGCTATGGGTCCAAAGCAGTTTCTTTATTCATTAATGGTAATCTCAGCATACAGAGGGAAATCCCACACCGTGTGTGTTTTACAGTGCTCTGTTTCCTAGTGGTGGGAAATAGAAGTCACTGGTGCAGATAGAGAAGTTTCCAAACAGATGTTGGTTCTATAGAAGTTTTAATAATAGAAAAACCTCAAGGCTAAGTCTGTTTCTTTTTAAGATTCCTTCTGTTCATATCTACATCTGGACAGAGGTAAATATGCCTGCCCCCATGTAACCATAACTCCCAGAGAGCAAACGTCCACCACAATTGGTTTCAAACCATAGCTGTGGATAGATTCCACAGTGGTTCACTACCAGAGTTGTCAACTCTTCCTTGTTCTCAATACACCCTATGGACAGCCTGCAACACTCATCCCACTGTTTCTTCTTGCATCTTACTTTAATACTATCTCTCTGACTTAACATGTCAGCACTTTGAAAGATGCAAGCTAATATTCATCAGGACCCTTTAGTTCTTAGCCTGCATTAGGAATGGTGAATTTTAGAAACCACGGTAATATTCTGTTTAAAAAGAAATCACTGGAAGCAGAACAACCCAAAACTGGACTGCTTTCCTCATATTACATTAGCACTTATTAATTTTTCTCAGACATTTTGGCATGGACATACAGTGTATCTTCCCTGAAATTCTTAGAAACAACTTAGCCTTGCTTATCAATGTGATTAGTGTCAATCTTGGTGGCCTTGGAAAACAGATTCTTCCTTACTAAATTATGAATCTAGAAAGAAAAATCATATGGTCTTTGATATCTAAATTCTCTAAATGTTGGTGTTGGTTGATATCTAAATTCTCTAAATGTTGGTGTTGGTTTGGAAGTATGTCTCCCAAGTGTGTTCCAAGCTGTTATATTTATTTATAGCAGGAATGAGAGAAGTAATAAAACCAAGATCAATTGCCTAGTAACAACCCTGATCCATAGACATTAAATATTTGTAATTTAGGCACCATAATATGGCCTAATACCTTATTCCTATGTAGCTATTGATTTTTCAGTAGCAGAGCACCCCAGAAAACCTTTCAGGACTGAATTCTACCTGCTGTATCCAACAAGGAATCACACTAGGTTTTGTCTGAAGGGGTCTAGGCTGAAGAAAGGATTACTACTGTGGAAGTTCCACTTGGCTTGTGACTTAAGCATTTCTTTAGGGTTTCTCCAGCTCCACTTCTCCAATTTTATTTTCTTCAGGTTCAAGGCAGCTTTTCCTTTTCAGCAGCTGCCATTGAAAAAGCCCCAAGCAGCAGTATACTTGACACCTGACTGTTCTGATTAGAAATGATGTCCTAAAGTGTTCCAACACTCAAGAAACATACATAAGCCCCCAAAATCAAGAGCCCCCAAACAAATTGTTGATTCATTTCTGTAGTTACAAGAAAATACAGCTGGGAAAGGATAGTTTCCTTGACAAATATTTTGGGTAGAGCAGACATCCACATGAGGAAAGAAATTGGACTATAATACATATATATGCACATACACACACATACAAACACACACGCATGCATGAATAACAGAAAATGTTCTAAAGACATTTAAATATAAATCTAAAACACTCAAACTCATTTGAATAAAACACACAAAAATATTAATCTTTTCTTATTTAAATATTCATTTTCATATGTGTGCATGCACACACGTGTGCCACAATGCATACATAGAGGTCAAAGAACAACTTGAGTCAGTTAATTCTCTTTTGCCATGTGGATCCCCCAGTATAATCAAACTCAGGTCAACAGACTTGGTACATTAGTTGCTTTTACCTTGTTGTCACACACAAAAAAATTTCTTGGCCAATATTTCTTTACATGGTTCCAAAATAAAAGGCAACAGAAGTAGAAATAAGCAAGTAAGATTGACTACAAAAAAAGTCGTCTGCACAAAACAGGGAATAACCAACAGAGCAAAAGAGACAAGTTATGGGATGGAATACATTATTTCCTGGCCATATATTTGATAAGATGTTGTCCAGAAAACACAAAGTCATCACCTGATTTAGTAGAAATAAATAACCTAAGTAGAAATGGACAAAGGGCTGAAAGAGATACTTCCTAAAAGTTATGCAGTTGGCCAACAGGTATTTGAAAAGGTGCCTCACATCACAAGTCTCCATCAAAACAAAAGTTAAACATACTTCACATCCATTAGAGTAGCTATTACTTAAAAAAAAAGAGATGGCAAATGTTCGTGAAGATGTGGAGGAAAAACAAAAGAATCTTGTCAGTTTGTTGTTGTAGACACATGTTTATATAACCATTATGAAAAACAATTTCTAAGTTTCCATCAAAAATAAAAAAAGAACTGTCATATGGTCCACAAATCATACTTTATGGGCTTATTGTGACAGAGAACAAAATCACCATCTTAAAGAGTTCTCTGTACACCTGTCATAATTATAGTATTCAAAACAAGAGCTAAGACAGGGGAATGTGCTAAATGTCCATCATGAAAGGATAAAGACAACTTATCTCTGTGTGTTTATACAACACACAAACACATAGATCTAAAACTAGAAAGTCTTCTTTCTAGTTGCAATAACAGGTATGATGGGGGACATTGTGCTTGTCAGAATTAAGGACAAGTGAAAATACAAGTCTCCCATCATCTAACTTAACTGTGCAAGCAAAATACTTAACATTGAAAAGTGGAGAGGAGGAAGCTGATTGCAAGCCCCTGGGAGTGGGCAATGGACAAATGGTCAAAGGTATAAAGTTTCTGCTATGCAAGACAAGCTACAGAAGTCTAAGGTACCATGGGATGAATGTAGCTCGTCAACACCAGTAGACTATATAACTTGAAATTTACTAAGGTGTAGATCATAAGACACCACACAGAATATAAATAGAAGAGAGAAAGCATATCTATGTGAAGTGACATCTATGCTGGGTAGTCGTTTGATTGTGGTATTTAGTACATAATATTTAAGTGTGTCAAAGCCCCTAGCCATTTACCTCAAATGTGTATGATTTTAATTTGGTGATTATACCTCAAAAGATAGGGAAATGGGAGACTTAAGGTTTGGCTTAATGCAAACAGAATACTGCAGTCAAAGGCTACGTTTCACAAAATTCTGCTTTCTTTTGCTGCTGTGCCCAGAAACTCTGAGAATATTCCACTCTGACACTTCTCAAACTCCTCCCTGGGACATTTCTATGAATTTGAAGAAATAATCTCAGAGATGAACTACAAATGCTGCTTCCCACTCACTGTGGATAGGGTGAAAACAGAACGGTCATCACACACTTCCTCTCTCATAAAGGAAACAATGATAAAATTCAAGATGGAGAGTGCTCTGCAAATAGCAAAAGAGGACAGCCATTAGAAAAGTGATTTTTTCCAACACTAGAGTAGAGAACTATAAACATCTGTAGCCGACAGCCCAATGAGATGTTTATGTGCATATACACATCAGCAGCCGGGGCACATAATGCAGAAGGACAGACTGACTCTATTAGTGTAGAGGTTAAATACTGCAACACCTCATCCTTTCAACCAACCCTGTCCCGTCAGCAACTCCAGAATCCTGAAGGGTGTGTTCCTGTACTGTCATTTCAGGGCTCCTGATCATACCTTGGCTCCAAAATGACATCATCATGAATGGCTTGATTAACTCCTCTCCCATGATGCTATAATCAGACGACTCAGGCTTTTTTTCAACAGTGGACTGTCTGGATTAAATAATATCCAAGTCAATGACTCCGTAATAGGCAGTCTGACTTCTGCCCATGCCAACTGCTTGGTTTTGTATCTCCCTACACCATACAAAAACTATGAAAAAAAGCAAGGAAAACCTCTAGAAAATAAAGTCACATTCTGATACTATCACTGGTAAACTGTGACATTGGGATGACCCTACAATTGTGAGAGCTTTTTTTTTTTTCAGTTGTCTTAAATCCTCCTTCCCCTCATCTGAAAGGTTAATGTAATGGTTCCCAAAAACTTGGTCTTAGGAACCCTTTAAAGTTTTAGCTATTGAAAGCTACAAATATTAGTTTTCAACATGGGATGATGGAGTTTTCTAATGACATGGACAGACTGACAGAAGGTCAGCAGCATGGGGAGGGCTCTGAGAAGAATCCAGGCCTCAGCACCTGAGACAAACAGAATGGGAGCCTATGTACAAACGCGTCAAAATTGAGAAAATGGGAACTATTACTCATTCATCCACTAAGAAGTACTAAACTTTTTCATACTAAATAAATAAAAAATATTCTTAAAAGATAGTAGTGATAATCATTTTGCATTTGTGAAACATATTATTAATACCTGATTTCATCAATAGGCTGCTGAAATCTCATTGTTATTTTTGCATTTGACCTGTTGTGATGTTCAATTGCTTAAAACACACAAAGAAAACCTAGGAAAAGGTGAACTATTTAACAGCTTTTCATATCCTTGTGAACATTCTTCTATTTCATTGCTATTCCAGAGGAAGAAACCTGAAAGATGCTGACAACTGCCTGAAATTCAGAGTCGGAAATCAGAATCTGAAACCATTTCAATTAACTTCTATTAATCTGGCACATTAAAAAACCAGTTGTCTCTTTTGCATTTTGTGTCATTTGGCTCTTTGACTACAAATGTACTCATACTTCCTTTCCTATATTGATCTCCTAGGAAATACAGGTTTTATTGACTTGTGCCAGTCACAAGGTGGACAGATGCCATTATAAAACACTCAAAAATCAACATTCATAAATACAGCTGTGGATTTCATTAATAAAAATCTCAAATACTGTAATGCTGTAAAACTCATTGTAAGAGATACATTTTTAATTAATACTTATCTGGAACTACAAGTTTAAAATTGCAAAAGGCATTGCTGTCTGTTTCTCTTGATGTGATAGGTTCGCTTTACTCTTTTTAGAGAAAATGTTTGCCAGGTGTTGAAGGTCAAGGAGCCACTGTCTAATGCTAGGTCTTTCAAATAAGAATGTTCCTTAGAGAAAGTTGCCAATTAAGCTCAAAAAATGTACTCGACCATTTCCTGTAGCTGTTCATTGGACCCCAGAATACAGTACAAATAGTTCTTGATTGCAGTTCCCAGACTGTTTGCCAAAATACCCACAAGGCAATCTCACTGGAGGCCTAGGCACTCTTCAACATATTCTCAATCCTCAAGGAAGACGCACTAACATCTATTGACACTAGGAAACAGCTACAGTGAGGTAGCTCAGATTCAAGTTCGCCGTCCTGCATTCATTCAGACTGTAATCTACTTGTGAAACTGAATTCCGTGAAGCTGCTGTGACAAAATGCAAGATGCCACACCAGAGTCAAAGAGCAACAGGAAATGAAGGCGACACCCAGTCTGAGTCAAAGGTTTGAAAAGCAGTACAGTGACCTGGTGGGCAGAACCTGTGACTAACTGATCTCTGTCCCATGGCAAAACACTAATTTTTCAAGTTCCTACCTGTTGTCAGAATAAACCATTTAAGAAGCAGGACTGGTAGGTCCAGTAGCTCTGGTTGTAGAATGTTCAGGAGAACAATGATTTAAAAGTTGCTAGGAAACTTTGAAGCCAAACTAGAAAAGACTACCTCGTGGGAGCTTTCAGTTTCATCACAGACTATTAACCAGGCATGAACAAAGGGTTGAGATATTTAATAAGGTAATATTTTATGACACAATCAAAGGTTATTGGCCTTTTGTTTTCTTCTCATAAAAAAAGAAACAAAACCAAAGAATTGTTAGAGCTATGTTGTGCCACGCCCTTCCTTCACCCTTTCAACCAGATAGCTGTTGTTTGCGTCACCAGCAATGTCAACACTGGAAATGGCAAGTACCTTCTCAGTTGTGGCAACGATAGTTTGACCTTACAGGATAAGTGAAAAACAAAGGATCCCACATTTTAAAAGCCTACAGTCTGTTTATCACAGTCTATAAAACACCTGCAATGTAATGATTCTTCCTGTAATATGAATCGCTGGGCAAATTCTACTTACTAATCTCTAGCTAACCGCCCATCTTGTTCATGAGTCATCAGGGCTTTAGAATCCCGAGGCTGGCTCAGTCCTGCTTTATGAAACTGTCCTTTGTTCTTAGTCCTCCTGAGAACAAATGGTCCCCTCTTGATCTCTTGCCCCGGGCTTCTTGAAGAGCTCCTGACAGTGGGGCCAAGATTTCTTTAGGTTTATTACCCTCAGTCTACTGACAATTTGATCTCCTGAACAAGGCAGCAATCTTGATATGAAATAACAAACTATAGTACTGGCTAATATGAGCAAGAGAGGAATTTTTTAGAAAGTTACCAGGTAGGCCAGTTAGAATTAGCAGGCTGGCATGCCAGGCTCAGGAATGAACCAAGATAGCGAAAACAGAGCAGAGATCAAGTCTTGGGTGGTTCATTTGGAATACCTGCTGCCTTTGAACAGTAATCATTTTATGAGAACTTCTTACCCCCACTACTGTTGCTGCTATAGCCTTTATCAGAGTCCTTATATCTCTGCATTCACTCAAGATTCCTTTTCCTCAGTGGGAGCAGCTGATCCACTGTAATTAACTCACAGACCCAGACTTTTTCTGACAAGGGGCAAGGGGACTATCTTTCCTTTCCCATCTGCTACACTCATCTGTTTAGATGTTTAATCTAAATAGACAGGGTTTCCTTTGTTGAAGAGGTAAGCTGGCAAAGTCGATACTATTTACTCCTTTAGCAAAAGGCATCCAAACACACATCCCTCCCCAATCTATCACAAAGAAAAATATCTATTGATAAACCTATGATTCAGTGAGAGAGATTTCCATATCAATTGATGAACCCACCAAAATACATGCCCAGTATATCTTCATTGTATCATTTCCTGTTGTGTGATACCTTGTGATTTTATCATAATATTTTATAACTATTACCCTGCTGTCCCTTTTTAAATACTCAGAGTATGTTGTAGAATATAAAAATTTATCTATTGTTTTACAATTAATTAATGTGTAAGGAAACTGTGCAGATTCTATAGTGTGCTTAAGCATGCAACTAATCACTATATTATAGTCGATGTCCATGACTTCTGTCTTCCTTCCCTGTGCTTCAAATCCTTCAGCAGAAACAACATCTACGTAAGTGACAGAAAATTTCCTTGTGGATAGATGTGAATACGAATAATCCTGACAATAAAGAAACAAACTTGTTTAACAACAGGATGGGCCAGGTGCCAGGGAAGCTTCTCAATGTTATTCATTCTCTTTATTAGCTCCGTTGAACAGTAACAACCATGTCCTCTGGAAAACTACACTTAATCAACCTAGTCAATACCAGAATCCTCATTTCACCATGTTTCTTTAGGGCCAGGAGGTTTTTGACAAGATAGGCAGAAATCTAGAAGTCAAGTAAAATGGTTCCGTTGCTAGCTTTTCTCTGGCACTAAAATCTGTAAACTAGTAAAGGCAAAAGTACAAAAATATTTTAAGAAAAGGGGGGAAAGAACTTTATACTAGGTAATCAGATAAAGTGATTGTCAGTATTACACCATCCAACTCCTGTGTTTAATATTTCACATCTTTAGAGGCCAAGACATCTAGGATCAAGGTACAGGCACATCCCGTAGTTGCTAAGAGCTGGTCTCTGCTTCCAAAATGACCCTTCTTTCTGTGTCCTTGCATAGGGAAGGCAAATGGGTACTACACAGGCTAAGAAAACTGTGAAGTTGTATCAATCTGTTTACTAATCCAGTGTCTGAGAACCACACTTTCATAACCAGATACTAAAGGCTGTACTTCAATACTCTCCATATTAGCTACTTTTGCTGTCATTGTGACAAAGAACCCAACAGAGACAATCTCAAGGGAAGAAAGATTAATTTTGGCTGGTGATTTGAGAGGTTATAGTATGTTCTGGTAGAGCCAGTGTGATAGACTGCATGGTGGTAGAAACATGTGGTTGGAGTCCCATAACCCATTACAGAACCAGAAAGAAGAAAAATTCTTCCAAAAATTAAGCAAGGCCATGGCCCTAAGGTTTATCCCTCAGCAACCCATTATCTCATAAAGGCTCAACAAACATCACCTCAAAACATCACCACTAACAGGAACAAATTATTTGCCTGGGGCTGTAGGGACTATTTCACATTTTACCTACAATGGCATCACTCTGATAATTACATTTCAATAGAAATTGAAAGGGCACATTCAGATCACATGGTTAGCGTGTATTTGCATACATAGTATAC
Source organism: Ellobius talpinus (assembly GCA_001685095.1). Classification (NCBI taxonomy): domain Eukaryota; kingdom Metazoa; phylum Chordata; class Mammalia; order Rodentia; family Cricetidae; genus Ellobius; species Ellobius talpinus. The sequence continues at coordinate 53,370 of LOJH01000458.1, read as the reverse complement.
CATGGTGGTACAAATAGCTTTCAGTGTGCCTTTGAAGTATTGGTAGAAAACTGAGAGATGGGGACATCTGTATCTTTCAAGATTAGGAGAAAATATAATAGGATCTAATATCTATAACTAGATATCTGACAGGTCCTACAAGAGCTTGATGGATTCTCTGTGGTTCAAATTGAATCCTATTTATGAAAAGTTGTGTGCTCAGCAGAAGAAGAAGACAGGGCATCTTTTATGAGGTAAAAGTAGATGACTTTCCACTAAAAGTACTGAGATGAATCCATTGTAAAACCATTTAGATAGATAACAATGGGTGTGAACTACATTCATTAAATTAGGATCATGAAGTTCCCCTCCAGAGTGATTTTCTTGCTGTTGGTTGGTTGCATTTTACTCTTGTTTAGCATCTATTTAAATACAAATATTCTCACACTTTGAAGCATTCATACACTTTCTGGCGTGATGATTCCTCCTTACCCAGAACTACTGTTGTTTGACTTTAAACCATCTATTCTTCAGACTAAAGAAGGTTGATGTGCACTTCCATGGCTCCCATTGTGCGAAGAATTCCTTCCTCACTTCACTGATGTCTTCCCAAAATGGGGTTAGAACTGTCTTGCCAACTACTTTGGTTTGTATCAAACATTTTATCACAACCATGGATGAACCATGGTTGAGTTATTCACATGAATCAAATTTCAGACATGTGAAACACCGTTGCTGGTTTTAGCCATCACAGTATGCAGCAGCATCTTAAACCTAATTTTCCATTTAACTGAAATCATGTGTCTTTTGACCAAACCTCACCAATCCCTCTTAACCAGCCTCCAGTGATCATTTTATTTCCATGAGTTCAGCATTTTACATTCCATCCAGAAGTGAGATCAGATAGTGTGCTTGCAAGATTTTATCCAACATGTCTTCCATATTTATTCATCTTGCAAGTGGCACAGTTTGCTTCTTTTTAAGGATGAATACTATTATACTACGAATTATATTTTCTTTGTCCATCAGTGAAAGGAAATTTGATTCTGTGTCTTGGCTACCGTGAAAAATAAACAGATATCTCTTCTGTTGACTATTTACATACGTACATGTTTTTATTATATATATAAAAGATTACAGAAGCATATTATTGAACTACTTTTAATTTTTGAGAAACTCATATGATATTTTTCATAAATAGCTGCAGTATTTTATGTTTCCTCCAGCAGTATACAATGGCCCCTTTCCTCTAAATCCTTGTGACTGCTGATACCATTTGTCACTTGGATAATATCTATTCTAACAATTACAAGGCTCTAGGTCATCTTGTTTTAATTTGCATTTCCTGATGATTTTTGACTATACTTATGACTTGTTTTGAGTTTGTGCTAATGGCTTTGCTCAACATTAAAAATGAGTGATTTTTCTTATTAATGATTTATATGTGTTCATTACAAATTTTGGATGTTAACCTTTCATGAGATCTACAGCTTATAAATATACTGATTTATTCATTCATTTTCTCTGCACTGTATTGTCAGATTCTTTACAGTGCAGAATTGTTATAGTTTAATGCAATCTCTTTCACACTCACATTGTCTAGTCTTGCTGTTTTTACCTTTGGGGTTAAATCCAAAGATCTTTACCTAAACCAGTGTAGTGGAGCTTTTATCTTTTCTAATACAAGGAGGAGTTCTTGTTGCTTACCTTGTACTTCAGTCTTCAATTCCCTTTGAGTTACTTATATTTGGTATGTGTGCTAGACTATGAATATGCAACTAAAAATTGTGTACCGATTCTACATTTTGAAATGTTAGTGTTTATTAGTTTTAACAAATTGGTGTCTTCAGAATTTTATATATTTAATATCATATCCATGTATAAACTAGAGAACTTTCATTTTTAATTTTCATGGTGTTTTTTTCTCTTGCCTAATTACTTTGGCTTGTACCTAAATCTCATTTTGAATAAAGGTGCAGAAAGTGGACATGATATCCTATTCTTGATCTAAAAGGAATCTTCAGTCTTCAGCACCAAGCATTACACCAACTAGTATGATCTACATGTGAATGTTAAGAGACTATGTAACCACCATCAGATGTGGAAACTCCATTCTTCATTTCTCCTGCTGAGCCGGGAGAATGAAAAACAAAGGCAACAAGAAGTAATCAGCCTTTTTCATTCAGTTTGAAGAATTGTCTCTGTCCTGACCTCTTACCTGATGGCAGAATGGAGCCCCATTGAATATTCTGAAAACAATCCTTCAGTGTGCTTGCTCTAGTAAACAAATAGACCCTCACTTGAAGCTGGGGCCACTTTTGCCTTCAGTGATCACAAAGAAAACTTTTTGACTCTAAAGAGACTATATGCTCTACCACTATTGTATGATTTACAGGAATGAAAAGATTCTTATTATGAAGGCATGGAGGACAGAAACAAATAGAAATAGAATACATACAAGAAAAACAGCACCAAGGCCATAAGAGTTATTTAGCTTAGCTATTAGTTATTTAAATTAGTTATTAGGTAGTATTAATATTATGCCAAAAATATTAATACTACTCAACAGATATATAAGTATACTATGGAGATCAGTAATTATATCTCTCAGCTAGATACTTAGGTCTGTAATTAGATGTCTGTTTGTACGCACATACATATGATTTTCTGCTTTAATTTAGGCACTGATTCCAAAGTAAATCTTTAGCCGTTCTTCCTAAAGTCTAATTAAACAGACATTTCTGGGAATTTTTTAACTCCTCAAATAGATGTAAAAAGTTGAAGCTTGTATATAGATCCATGGCTTGATAAACTATAGAAGTAGTAATACCAAAAATATATTAAATATTTATATAATGTCATAGATAGATAAGGGCAGGTAGGTAAGTATGGGTATAGATATAAATGGGTATATCATTAGAAAATAATAGTCTAGTGAGTTTTGTGTTCATTTATCTTTAAGCCTAAGGAGCAGGTCTTATGAGACAATTCAAAAATAAACACTGGTACCTCAGAGACCCAGGACTTCTATAGATATAATTCAATCCATTTATCACCTTTTTGGTTCATAAAGCAACTTAAAGTTGTGCATTTTTAAACAATGCCCTCTGCTCCTAACCCATACAATCCCATTTACAAACATTTACCATGAGTGGCAAAAACAGTTTTTTATTTGTATTATTTTCTGCCCCATCACCCGAAGCACCATGGTTCTATTGCTTGAAACTGTCTTTCCCCCCATTGTACCAAATGGCATTGCAAGTTATCTTGTATAAAACCCCTTTCCTGCCACAGTTAACTGACACAAGCTTTGTGAGTTAATTCCAAAGTGTTCTTCAAAATATTTTCTCATGAGAGCATCAACTTTTATACTTCCAAGGTAAAATCATAACAGTTAACACTTCAAAGAAGCCGGTGAGAACTCTAGGGTATATTGAAAGACACAGGGATGTGAGAGACATGGATAGATCCTAGCAGCATATCTACCTCTGATGCTGAGGACCAGCTAAATCTCCAGCTTCCTGAACCTGATGCTCAATAGTCTCTTCGAGTCAAATGCCAATAGCTCATGCTTATTAACAGAGGGCTTTATGTCTCAAAAAAGCTCTGCTGAATTGATAAAGTGAACAAAAGAGATGAATGAATTATGATGTTTCAATTTCTACCAAAGTTTTGATATTCCAATAAAATCAAGTAAGGAATAGGAGAATACTATGTCTAAGAATTCTTTTAGACGTGCTCTATTACTTGAGGGCCCTTGTAGGAGCAATGCTTTCTCTTGCAAGTGACCCCCTCAATAGGATTTCCTGATGGGTACACCATGGCCAATGATGCAGTAAACTCATCTCATTGAAAAAAATAAGTACCTGCTTCCAATGTAAAATTTCTTTCAAATACAACCCAGGAGGCAACAATTGGGAAGTCTTTAAGTGACAGAACAAAGTTGAAATAATCTTACGAAATGTAGAAATGAAACAGATAAGCATTGTCGTTTTCACTGATCTAAAATTGTCAAGCCTACACAAAACAAAACCCAAGGATCAGCTGTTTATCTGATTTTGCCCCTACTTAGTACATAAATAACATTTGCTTGGCATTCACTAGTCATGATCTCAAAGAATATGGAAATTGCGATTAGAAAGGATAAAAACGTGGAAATCAAAAACAAAAGAAAAGGAGGGGGAAATGAAGACACAATGGATTAAAATTGGAAACTCAAAATTCCATTGCACAGAGGCTGAGAAAAATGACAAGGAAGAGAACAGGGAGATAAAACAAGAAGATTCATTAGCACACAGTTAGGATCCCCTGAGTTATGTGTCTTTGGTTAGAATTTCACTCTGAGATAATCACAATCCTATCAGCACTCATATTGTGCCCTGCCGTGGGAAGCAAGCTTTGCTTAATGATCTCTAAGACCCATGTGTTCTCCTTACTAGGTAACATTCTTAATCCACTTCTTGAATAAAATGATTTTGATAGAGAATTTTGTTAGACCTTTTAATAAACCTTGTTAAGGATGGGGGCTCAAGTCACTCCTTACGCTATGCTCTTTAAACCTTCATATAACTACCAAAAGTCCCAGTAACACTTTGAGCAATTCTTGAGGAAAAGTGTTGTCAACCAGAACCCAAGGCTTATGTGGAAGGAAAGGTCATCTAGAATAGTGGTTCACAGTGCACTCATGGTACTATCACCATTATGTGGGAACTTTCCCAAAATTCGACTTGGTATCCAAACTAACTCTACTGACAAACTAAATCAGAACTCAAGAGATGAATCCCAGCAATCTGTGTATTATTTCTTGTGATTCTGCTAAACATTCAACAGCTGAAGAGATAACTTGGGAACTTAACATGTATAGAGTGCAGTTGAGAATCTTATTTAGGTGTAGGTTCTGATTTTACAGATCTTAAATGAGACTTGGGGCATTTTCAATTAGCTCCTAAGTACTTTTTATATACTAGTCAACAAAATGCCAAATGTCATTGTTTAAATTTTAATTAATTAAACAAAATGAAAAACCAGTTCCTCAGTCACACTAGACACATTTCTAATCCTCAATAGCAGTGTGTGATAAGTGTTTATCATATCAGAAAACTCAAAATACAACATTTTCATCATTCCAGAAAGATCAACGCTTTACCTTATTTTCCTTTGTGCTTTGAAAATTCCATAGAATATGTTTTGATCATATTTTATTATTTCCCAGTCCCTCCCAGATCCACCCCGCCTTTCCTACCCATCCAAATTTGTGTCCTCTTTTCTTTTAAACCCATTGAGCAGAGTTTGTGCTGTCCAGATATTCTTGGATGTGTGGCTATCCAGCAGGGCAGGGTTAACTTAACCAGGGGCCAGGGGCCAGGATCTTAAATAAAAGCTGACTCTTCCTCTTTGTGAAGCTATCAACAGTTCCTTAACCATGGGTGGGCAGTAGTGCCCACCTCCCCCCACCATGCTGGGATTTGGTCTGTGTTGAGCTTTCATAGGTCTTCTTCATGCTGTGGCAACTGCTGTGAGTTCACATTTGCTACTCCCCTGCTGTGTCCAGAAGACACTGTTTCTCAATGGTCACCTACAGCAACTGGTTCTTACTATTTTTTTTCCCTCATTCTGCAATGATTCCAGAGTTTCAGGATTAGAAGAGGTGATATAAATGTCCCATTTATGATTGTGTATCACTCAATCCCTTATTTTCTGCACCTTGACCAACTGGGTCTCTATGTTATATGTCTTCTGTAGCAAATAGAACGGGTTTAGGTAGATATGATGGAAATGTGCTGTACTCATGAATGAAAGTCTCAAAAAAAGAAAGACCTAATTATTCTTTGTTGGTGATGATTATTGTTGTGGTTGATTAACTCTAAAAGGTAAAGAGATATATATTTAGGACAATAATAATTTGGGTTTCAACGTGTTTGCTAAGTAAATATAGAAACCTGTTTTCATAGATTTTTTTTAAATCACAAAGTTATTTCCCAGGCAATCATTTTGGGCTATGTGATATTCTCTACACAGGAACACTTTACTGAGAAAAATGCTCCAAATCATAGCCTCAAAGTTCTCGTGTGACATGTATCATTCATGCCTATGGTCAGAGCAAATATTGTTCTAAACGAGTTCACTTTCAACAGGAAACAAAAATTATATGTGTGATGTCCAGGGCACTTCCCTCCTCAGCATGAGATACAATCAAAACCATTTGACACTTGAGAACTAAAGCTGTCCCATAAATATCTTCCTCAAGGATGCAGCTCAGAGAGCTCTGTCTTGGACCGGATGCTATAAAAGCACTTCTTCAAAATAGTCTCATATGAAACCCTAAAGTTCACTTTACAATTGACCTAAATCTCCTTATGTGTATCCCAAGTTCCCCCAATAAAAACTTCAGTATAACAATCCTGTAGCCCCTATGCCAGCAACTGAACTTGTGGGACACCCTTCAATCAGTGGCAACTATTTCTCTGCCTAACAAAAATAGGCCATTGCTTTCCTGCTGGACTTTTTTTAGCTAAAACACTGTTGTGTGTTTTCTGGGTAGCAAATATAATCCAACAGAGAGATGCAAGCCGGCTGCATGGAAAAAACTCGTGGTTCAGCATATGGTCTCTGGCCTGCATGGAAGCCGGCTTCAGTTTTGCAATCATCCCATTCATTGGTCTGAGCTAAACTTCTGATGGGAAAATGTAATGAGGCTGTCTGAGCGACTGTTACCCCCCCCAACAATGGCTGAATCTCAGAGACTGGGAGAAGAGAGGGGCTTTCAGAACTACTTCTTTGTTTTGCAAAGGCTTCTATGCATTTTAATCCCCAAAATCCATATTTATCAATTTAAATGTCATGGTGGGAAATGCTCACAATGTTTGAGCCTTGCCATACCTGCCTTTTATCTAGGTGTCTAGTATTGCTTGGTGATTTGATCAGACATTCTAACCCTGGCAGCTTTGCTTATATAAAATGGAAAGTTAGCCATGTTGATTTTTAAGATCAGAGAAAAACTAGTATTTCTAGGTCTTAGCACATGGTAGATGTTAAAGAGGCATATTAATTGTTCAAGAAATCCTCATTTCTATGGCTTTTGATGTCTGAATTGGATGAATTTCAAGAGCCTGACTCACCTATAATGGAGCAGTTGTCTTTAGCAAGTCTCATCTCATGTGCTTAAGTGACAAACCTCAACAATGAGACATAGAAACAGCTTCACACATATTATCAGATAATATCATAGCTTAATTTCATAAATATGTGGAACATGTTTCAATGGAAACTCTTTTGATAATCTGATGAAAACAGAGGAGAATATTGCTAGTGAAAATGGAGGGGAAGCCCAGAATAGCATTTCCTCCTAAGAGTGTCTCCTTCAGAACCTCGCTAATTCTCTTCAGCTCTGTGGAGCTCTGTTGGAAAATCAGCAATCCTTTTTACTTTAATATCTGCAAAATTTGAAAGTAGAGTAGATGAATGGCATTTCCAAGATTACGCAGGATTAGAATCCAGATGCCCGGCTCTGAGGTGAAAATTATATATGTCATTCACTGAACAGATGTTTAGAGAGGACAGACAACTGTGCGTGGCGCTGGGTCAAGTTTTACAAGGACGAAATGTGGCAAGGGCTAGCCCAGCTCTGAAACAGGTGAAGAATGTAGGAGGTAAGTGATTACATGACTAATTAATTACAATATAAAACAGAGGAAACAGATGCAGGGGATAAAAAGCAGCAGAGAGAAATGGAAAAAGGAATAAGCTGTGCTTTGCTGGAACATGATGATGTGACATCCTAGAGTAACAGCTTTCAAAGGCAGCATTTAAAGGACAAAATGATAAAATATAGCGAGAACACACCAAGAGCGATACAGACGATGACCAAAGACATGGCATGGGGAAAGTGTCTTCCAGGAATACTGAATAGATCGACTGCTGAACAAAATGTCACAAGGAGGAAGACCAAGACATAACGATTTTGCTTTAAATTTGTTCAGCTTTGTGCAGTTCTGAATGCCTGGCCGAAGGCTTAGACTTGATCCCGCAGTCAAAGAGGAATCACTGAAAGATAGGAAATCCTCAGTGAAATGTTTGAAGCTGTGTTTCGGGGCATTGATCTGATACCCATGAGGAAGAAAACAGACGCTTAACAATTGAAAGATGATTTTTTTTAACTTTGTGACTTGTCTTAATGTTTGCTTTCTGGAAAGTTAAATCATCAGTCCTTCTGATTTTGTGTTCCAAGTTCCCACAAATCATCAACTATTCCTCTTTCAGGAAGGCGTAGACAAAAGCTGCTGTTCATTAGCTGTTCTGGTGGGAGAGAAAGACAACCATTACCTGACTAATACTAACAACTATTTATTCTTTGTGTTCATGAGCTCTCAATCTATGAGATAGTGTTCCAGCTTTCCGATAATAAAAGTCATTCTTAAATGCCATGTCCACAGTCACACAGTTAAAAAGGGATGGCATTGAGAGCCCAACTCTGATCTGGTGTGTCTGAGACTTGTGACCCTGTGCTTTGTAGAAGATTTAAAACCATCTAAGCAGAGCCAAAGTTATGACTGCTACTGTCTGGATGCTGAAAACGATGTGTTGGTACTGAAAATGTCCCTTTAACAGAGAGAGGTCTGTCAGGAAGGCACAACAGAGGTGAACATGGAGGAGCCCACCTTGAAATCCACCTGGGAGCTTTCATTAACCCTTGGGAAATTAACAGAAAGTTCCAATGATAAGAAAAACAGCAGAGCGGTGGTTCTCAACCTGTGGGCTGCAACCCCTCACACACGTGAGCTATCCTACATATCCGATGCTTGACATAACAGTAGTAAAATTACAGGCATAAAGTAGCAATGAAATAATTGTATGGTTGGGGGTCACCACAACATGAGGAACTAACTATTAAAAGGTTGCAGTGTTAGGAAGGTTCACAACCACTGAGATAGAGGCAGCAACAGAGGAGGCATGGGAAAATGAACAAAGGTCCTGGGAGAAGCATAGCGCGAGACCAGTACCTAATTGGCCGATATTTCCCAACTTTTTTTTTTAGTTGAATCTGGACCACAGGGCCTTCTGCTAACACAGTCTGACTTATGGTTTGAGTTAGTCTGCTCAAATAAACAGTGAATGCAAATGGAGAGAAAATTGATTTCAACTTAATCCCATCAAAAGATAAACATACAATCCCTTATTTTCTCATCTCAAGCATCTCATCTGCAAACAAGAAATTCATGTATATAAATAACTTGAAGCACTGAAACGTAAAATTCTTCACTGCATTTATAATATTCTCATTATATTAACATGGGATTTTCATAGAAACAGGGAGTACCTATTGTGATTGACTAAATCCAAATCAGTTTCCATACTTCACACTTAGGTTATGTCGGAATTACTACATTGTCTCTTTAGTATTCAATTTCTCATCTAGAAACTAGGATGCTAAAAGTGCTTACCTCATAGAATTGAATTAAATAAGTTATATATAGAAGAAACTGACATTGACTAGCATAGCAGATATATTACTTAAAGCCAGGCCCTTTTCCTTAGCCATAGAACAAATATTTCAAGACACCCAGTTTATGTCAGAAACCACAATAGTGCCAAACCGTATGTATTATGGTTTTCCCTGTATATAATACTATGGAAAAGATTAATTTATTATTGGACAAATTAAGTTATAAACATAAATAGCTACATATAAATAGAATAATTATAATAAGACATGAAAGCTTTTTAAGATGTGTTTTATTTCTGGAATATACCCATTAATATTTCCACAGCCCTTTGAATACAGTTTGCTAAAACCTTATGAAGTTAAACCCAGGTTAAAAGAGACAATTGTTCTAGCTATTATTCTGTTATGATTATTACTATAGCTTCTGATGATGTTTGCTACCATTATTTTATTAATGATCTTATTTATGTCAGCCCACTGTTTTATAAATCATGCACTAAGTTCAGTTTGTTGAAGGAGTGCCTGGAGTAGTGAAAATTCTACAACAGCATCTTGTACAAGATTAAGTTCTACCTGTCAGATCCTAAGCAAGCTCAGCTTTCAGGAAACTAGCAATGCCTGGTCTTCAGGATGCAAGGGGACCAGAATGGAACAGAAAATAAATCGCCTTCATTAGAGTGGGTTGGAGGGTAACGCAAGGTGTAGAGCATTTGTCACATGGCCTGTAGCTATTCTTTGAGGAAAATCTAGAAGTCACCGCGATTCAAACGATGCCAAAAAACAGAAGGAATTTTACAAGCTCACTCAATTCTTTCATTTTTCATGTAAAGTGACACAGCACAGTTTCTGTCCACTGTGACTTCCAAATAGGACTTCAGGTATCACTAAAAAAAAAAAAAAAGACCACTGGACTGAATTACCTGAATTTGAGTTCTGCTCATGAAATATTCACTAAAGCTTAAATGGAAAATATAAGAGAAATATTTATTCTTTATACAAATATGAATATTTCTGTGTATAATCTCATTGAGTATCTAATGAAGATCCAGTTGAACACTCATCAGCTAACAGTGTGTGAACACCAAAGAATAGTGGCTATATAAACTGAAGAAAATTAAGACTTTTTTCCTATTAGGCATTGCATAATTCATATGAATTCATTATGTAACAAGAGATTCAAACCTAAAAATACTTGAAACTATCTTACTGCTGTAGTTCAATAGATTGCTATTTGGGTTTCTTCACAATTAAGAGGCTTGTCCTGGTGTGGGGTTACCTTAGTTTGGCTCCAATATCTCATTCTGATAAAGCTTTCCCTGATTGTGTGTTAATGAGACTTTCCTGTATTTGGCTAATGAAAGGGTCTTGCGAAGCGCCTATGAGTTCTGCTCCGCTTGTCAAATGTGACCAGGAGAGTTCTAACTTTAAGAGGGAAAAGAGCAAGATCCGCAAGTAGGGCTTTCGGGAATATTTCAACGAAGGCCTTTTGGCACGGCAAAGGAGAAACTTCAGAGATCGCACACACCCAGTACCTCCCAGGGTCTCTGTTCATTTGTGAGACAGTGACCATGAAGCCGTGAAAGGAAGGGTGAGTGCTCCAGCGGAGGCCACACCTCTGTCACCTTGAACTGGAGGTACTTGTTTGATTCCTGAGGGCCTCAACTTAGGCTGTATGCTAAAAGGTAGTTTAGTGATTCAAAGATCTCTATGGATTCTAAGAAAGTTGCTGATCTCACATGATACTGCCCAGAGACTATCAGAGACCCCTCAAACAAACTAGTAGCAACTAGTAGCAACGATGCAACCAGAACCCTAGTCCTTTGGTCCACTGAAGATCTCTACCGTCTTGGCTACTGAATTGTAGAAATTCTAACCTTCAACACCATGGCACTGACTTCACAGGTTGTCCCCTCTATGGCACTCTTGGAGTATCTCCTATTTTATTTAGCCTCAATCCATGATACATCTCTCCTCTCCACTCCTGTCTAGCACAAGTCTACTCTATTCACATTTTCCTGGTTTTGTTTTCTAGTGATGTTATTTGAAACATGATAAACTATTCATTTATTTATTCAATTTAATGTTTTGGAAATGTCAGCCAATCAGTGTAAGTCAACCAACCTTCACATATTTCTTAGTAGCTGTGTCTTAGCAAAATGAAGAGTTTAAACCTTTCCCCAGATTGGTCTCAGGACCAACAGAACCCATCGCCATTCACTCGCAGCTTGTTCCCATGCCAGCTCCAGCCACAGCCTAACAGATCAGATCCCTCCCTTGTGTGGAATTCTTTCACTTCACACTGCGTTACTGTTCTATTAAAACATGTCATTTTATAATATTTTCAATATTAAAGTTAGCTATTCCACACTATGGCTAGGGTACTACACAGTTCGTAAAATCAAATATCTCCCCTTCGGATTATTCTGAGGTTCATTCTCTGGTTTGGTCTTTCTGCTTTTTGATGGTGAACAGTCTTACCCACCTGTCCAGTCTCTTTGTTGTCATCCTAGTCTGGTCTAACTACAACCTGGCTCAGCTTGGAGAATTCCCTGTCCCCTGTGGCTCTCTCTGATGAATGACTCATGCAGTCTGGATCCTTCCCTTACCCCATATTTCTCCAGATCTTCCTTCATCATCTTTACGTAAAGCTCTGCCTTAATTAGAAACCATCCATTTACCTCCCAGCAGATCTCATGTAAACAATTACAGATTTCTCACATTAAACAGCAGAGTCAGCCACAGTGGTTCTCACTCCTTCACCAGGGCTTAGATTAACAGTGGGATAGCATTTTTATTGTTATTTTTTGTATAAACCAGAACATGAGTCACTATATGAATAATGATGTTCTCATGGCAAAACTTTAAATGCTGACATTTATAGGTTAACAGCTTAATAAAACTGCTTGTTAATGGACAAAAGTCAGAACCAAGAGACTTTAACATTAGCATGTATGCCTACTCAAAGGCCAGGTTTAGAAAGTCCTATTTACCTAACTTATTAAAGTCCAGGAGCATTTGAAGGGCTGCTGGATAACCCAGGCTAAGTGACAAGCAGTCAGGAAGCAAAAACATCAAACAGGTCAAACCTGCCTGGTTAGCTTGTAACTCCTCAGAAACTCCAAGACTGGTGGCTCAAAACACTGACCCTCCAATACAGTTCCCACACCATTCCTTATCTGTACACCGGAGACCAGTTGAAAACAACTTCTTAGCACTTATTTCAAGGAATGAACTGCTTATTTTAGAAGACAATTTTGATATATAGGACAAGATTCGTACAATGTCACAAAATCAGTGAGGCTAAGAACAACTAAAATCCAAGTTGCCCCTCGTCCTATTGGGTGATTTGTTTGTGTGCACACCTAAGATGGATTCCAGGTCCCTGATCATGCTAGAGACGTGCAATAGACCCCCAGATGCTCCTATCTGATACCCTTCCTGTCACTGTGGCAAGATCATGATTTGAAACAGACTAATACATTATCATGGAAGTGACCAAAATCAATTACTTAATAACTAGTGAAATGATAAAGAATATAAATATGTCACATATAAGCATATAAATACATAAAGCAATAAATATGCATTATACAGATGTACATTAATGTCTTAAAAATAAGCTCATTAAAAGATAAGCAGGAATTGATATAGAAAATAAGTCAGAGTATATTTTGCTTCTAGTTGGTAACTTTTTATTTCTCAGATAAGTAGGGAGGAAGCCTACACAACAAGAAACCCTTCTAATTAAACCCTAGTCCAATTGGTTAATCATTGTGAATAATTACACCTACCAATTATGTTTTCATGAGAAATGTTTGAAGTGGTTAGCTATTTCCTGTACCATCAGATACAGTCAGGCTACTTAATGCAATTTAATTCAGTATGCCAAGATGAAATTTTAGGATAAATCTAGAACTTATATTTAAAAAACCGCCATCCCTGTTCTCAAAGACCCTTCAGTTTATAAGAGGCAGGCAGAAAGTGGATCATCCCTGCTTCTGCTAGTCACCACCTACAAAGCACATGTACATGGCAATGACTGAATACGCGAGAGCAGATTTCGGTAAGCAGAGCCAAAACTTAGCTACGACTCACCTTTCACATCTCCAAAGCAAAAAGAATCTAAAAAGAAAGACCCCTCCCCCAAAAGCATCCTTAAGTGTGGAAAAGGTTCTCGAATGCATCTCATGACGGGAATCACCCCTACTGGACTTAAGGCGATAACTCTGACTAGTAACAACAATCTTGCTGACACTGAGAGAGACATTGTCAGTCTACTCATTTTGATTCTTTTCTCCCAACTTTTAGGAGGGTGGAGGGGTGACCTGACCATGTTTGTGGGACTGAAGAAGGGTGTGGGCTCTACTGGCAGTTAACTTGATGTGGGGGTTGACTCAGGATATGCAGTGATTCTGTGCTCGTGATTATCCCACAGCCCGACAACACGGAAAGGACAACAGACTCAGAGCCAAGGATACCTCTTCCAAAACAGTAGTCCTTTGACTGGAAGCACATGGTCATGGCTTTCCAAGTTCCAGATTGTAAATTGTGGAAAAGCTAGCTCCCTTATAGAAGGCAAGCTGTGATCAGGAATTAGAGGCATCTCCCACCCTGTGGGCACAAAGCCCTTCAAGGCTGCCATGTTTCCTTCTGTTCCTACTGCATCTGCACATCCTCTGCCAGTCTGAATCCACTCCCTGCCACTCTGTCCCCAGAAGACCGTGTTCATGACAGCCACTGCACACAAAGAACCCTTTAAGTCTGCCATTTCACAAGCAGAGCTGAAGGACAACTTGTCAGACTCCTGTAGAACTAGCTTTAAACTTTAAACTGAAGGCTCCCAGGAGCCTTGCCTCACCTCTTTCATTCTTCCCATGAAAAGCCTCCTCATCAGAGCTTGTTTGGGGACTCTGCCTAGAAGGATGAATGCAGACATGCAGCAGCAGCGGCGGCAGCGGCAGCAGCAGCAGCGGCGGCAGCGGCAGCAGCGGCAGCGGCATCAGTGGTAGTGACAGAAGCAGCAGAGCAGAAACACACAATGTCCCAAAATTTGCCCTGGTCCTTCAAATCATCAGTTTTTAAACTGACCATTCCATGTGTCGCTTAGCTTTTGTCTAAAATACTGATCAGTATTTTGAACACAACTGATATTTTGAAAATATGTTGCTTACTGCCCATGTCATCAATTGTTAAATGTGCCTTAGCCATGGACTTTCTTCATATGTGAAACTCTTTCCCTCCTCTACGTGACAAGTCTTCAAGGTTGGAGCCAGTTATTTAATGTGTTACGTCCAGTGGATGTATAAAGTGATGTCTGGAAGAAAGAAAAGGCAACATTGCTACACAATCCAGATTGCACTTGATTTTGGGGTCTTTTTAAATGTCTTATGCAAATTAATGAATGAATATAAGCATTTCCTCACATACAGCCTCTTGGATAAAATGTACTCTTAAGGTCATAAAAGGATTTCTTCTCACTTCTTGGTTCAGTACCTTGCCTTCTAGATAATGGCAAATATCCTCAGAGGAAAAACAGAAAAGTGAAGGTACCAATTTACATTCGTTTCTGTTTGATAAGTGGGTAGGCTTACCACCCTTGTCAGTTCCCAACACTGTACAGGGCCATGTGGACAAGAGATGTGAAACACAATTAGAACAAACAGAAGAGATGGGGGAATTTCCAGGCTGACTGCTCGCACACCTATACTCCCTTGGCCTCACTTTGAAGTTTTGCAACAATAAGGCTGATGAAGGAGTTCTTTGATTCTCCCCAGGCCTCGGGAAGCCCTACCATCAGAACACCTCCCACAATCTGTGCCTTTTCAGAGTCTGGCTAAGGAAAGCAAACACATACACATGGCCCCCTAGGGTTCTCCATAACCGTGTGGGCCTCTTTTTTCATGGTCCTCTCGAAAATGTTATTTGTGAAGCTTAAAGTATGTGAGCTTTGCAGGGGAGGCAGCCTGCAATTTGGAGAAAATAACACACCAGGACAAGCCGCATGGCATTGTTTCTTCTGGGACACATTTTGTTCTGGGAAAATGTCCTAATGGCCTCTGATTTCAATGTTACTGTGTATCACAGGCTCGTGACCGGGAAAACACAATGGCATTTTATATGATGATATTGTAGTGAAATAATAGCTCTCCTGTACCACAAGCAGCAGATTGACGTGCGGTGTCTATTGGAAATAGTGAGCTTTGGATGTCTAATCTCTCAAACAGCTCTGTATATAGCATTGGTTTCAAGGCAGGGGAGGGGAAATAGCACAAACCAAGGTGTGATACATATTTTAGCACAGCATTAATTGCTTGTTTGTTGAAAGAAGCAGGGAGAAGTGTGCCTTGTAAGAAAGACAGTAATACAGGAAGATTGGCAAACAAAGCACAAGCTTCAGTCTCAAAGACTGGGCTCCCGCAGGGAGTTCAGGAGAGATACTAAGGTACGTAGGTTCCCTCAAGATAATTCACTTGGCATTTCTGGCTTTTAGTTTCCTAATATTGCTAGTGTTGTTGCTGTTTATTTGTTTGTTTGTATTTTTCTTGACGCAAACTCTCCCTATATAGCCCAGGCTAAGTTGGAACAGAAGATTTACTTGTCTCAAGCATCCCAAGTTTGGCCTTATAGGTATGTATCAATGTGCCTGGCTTTAATTCTTTTAAATACAGGTATTCACATCTGCTTTATATCACTTGTCTTCCTTTGGTAGAAATGTCCTAGACAATTAGTGGTTCTGCTTATTGTGCTCCTAATCATAAAGCAAGCAATTTCCCGAGGAGCAGTGAAAGGAGAGGAACTGGCACAGGACCACCAAGACAAATTAACAGTTCAAAGGTGATTTACTTGACCCAGAGGGATAGAGGGCAGGGAATAAGAGAC
Source organism: Ellobius talpinus (assembly GCA_001685095.1). NCBI lineage: Eukaryota > Metazoa > Chordata > Mammalia > Rodentia > Cricetidae > Ellobius > Ellobius talpinus. Next base: position 37,070 of record LOJH01000458.1, on the reverse strand, counting down.
AACAGTGGGGTGTAGAAGATGGAGAAGGGGAAGGGAACAAGGGAGAGGGAGAAAGGCTATTTGTCCTGGAGTGGGATGAAGGACACCCTCTGGATAGAGAGGAGACAGATGTAGCCCATAGGCAAATGGCGGTTTATACAAGTAAATGGAAAAAACCCTGTTGCTTTAGTTAGAAAAAACCCTGTTGCTGTCAAGGATACCATGAAGTCAACAACTCTTACAATGGAAAACATTTTGGTTGGGGTGGCTTTATAGTTCAGAGGTTCAGTCAGTTATCATCATGGTGGGACATGGTGCTGGAGAAGTAGCTGAGAGTCCTAATCTTACAGGCAACACAAAGTGGTCTGTCTCAATGGGCATGACTTAAGCATATATTAGACCTCAAAGCCAGCCTTCGTAGTGACATACTTCCACCAACAAGGCCCTACCTACTCCAATAAGGCCACACTTCCTAATAGTGCCACTCCCTTTGAGGGCCATTTTCTTTCAAACCACCACACCTGTGTTAGGATGAGGATTTTTTTAATTTTAGTTGAGGATATTAATTAGTCAAAGGGGCCTTTTGACTGCTGGACTTCAGCACTTCAATAATTGGACCCTGATAGTCAACCTTAGGAAGAGAGAGTGCCAAAAGAACTGAATACAAGTTGGTGGCTAGCTTTAGCAATCTAACCTAATGGTTTTTAGCAGGGCAGAGCGAATGGGAGGGAAGGGCAAGGCCTGCCAGAGCCCTGCTTGCCATGCTGGAATTGACTAGAGACATTTCAAGCAGCATTATAGAAGACAGATGGCCAAAATCTCTTCCACATGAGCAGGAAGGCACCTTGCATTTCCATTACCAAGAGAGACACTTCAGTTTGCTCTGAGATTTGCTGATAAGCTACAGGCGGAGGATGGGAATCCATTGAGTTGGTAGAACTGATGATCCAAGAACATTCAAGAACTAGTGTACCTATCTCCTTAGTTCCTTAACTGATAAACCTGATTTTTAGCTCCACAAGACGAAGCACCGGACTTCTGACCATCAGAAACTCAAGCTTGTACCTTAGCTCCCATTTCAATTTCCTGATAACAACTGTAATAAATGGTCATGCACTTTGTGATTTAAAAACAAAAAGAAAAGGAAAAAGAAGGAGCCAGGCATGATGGCAACAAGGCAAGAGTACAAGAATTGCAAGTTTGAGGCTATTCTAGGCTATGACAGTGAACTGCATATCACCCCTGAACTACATAATGAGACTTATCTAGAACAAAACTAACACCAACATAATAACAGCAAAAATCCACAAATTAGCAGGTAATGGTTTTCAGTCATAAATCTGACACATTATCAAAAATTCAGGAGGCATCTAGCAATTATTTTTTGCAATTTACAATCTCTGGAACATTTGCATATTTTTGTTCATGATCCCCTACATTCATTCTCAAAATTATATATATATAT
>LOJH01000458.1:12405-35533 GCA_001685095.1 Ellobius talpinus | reverse complement strand
TATATATATATATATATATATATATATATATATATATATATATATATAAAACCTCTTGTTCTGACCCTCCTCTCTTGCCATCACCTTTCCCTTTTAAGCATTCCTATGATTTTAATTGGGCCAGTCCAGATAAGCCAGGAACATCTCACTATTTCCAGATTGTTGAGTTGGCGATCTTTACATCAACCACATGAATTCCCCTTCTGCTGTGCATAGCTGATTATACATTCCTAGTCTCTAAGGATCAGCATACAGACAAATTCCAGGAGACTTTTATTCTCTCTTTTGTTGTTTGGCTTTAGATATTTTATAATAGTTTTCCAAGGTGATAATAAGCAATTTCAAAGAACCAAGTTTTCGCACCAGTGAGAAGGTCATCTATGTGTTTACTGAGTGCCTATGTATATGAGTCACTTTACACCAATGGGGACAGTCAACCCTCAGATCAAGGCTCTTTCTTGCCTGGTGGAAGAACTTGTTTACCTCCCCCATTCATATTTACTTTCCCTTCCGTGCAGCTACATTTCATATCACATAAGTCTGATTTCCTATGGATAAAAAAGAAGAGAAATCAGAGTCTGTGGCTGGAGAAGCGAAAAATAAAATTTTGAAAAGGTGATACATCACCTCTTACGTGTGTTGATCCATGTACATTTAGCATTTCCTCCACTAAGTATTTCTTGCTTATGGCCTTTATTGTCTAATTCTTACAGAGCCCCATGTGGAAATATTACTCAAATGTTCAAGAGAAGGGGGGGCATATTTTTGAAAAGCAAGAAATTTTAAAGAGTTCTCATTTCAACCTTGTTTATCTCTTTAAAAATACAAGTATTATACCATGCCACAAACTGTCTCCACGACTGTGTTAAAAACTAAATTTCTAAAGGATTTTTAAGGCAGTATGCTAAACGCACCTCAAGATCTGTGGCTTCTAAACTACTCCTTTTAAAGGGGAAAAGTACTTATTTGGAAAGGCCAGCATGAGATGTTCGTTCTGCAGGCATAGCCCTTTATCACCCTGGGTGTGGCACACCTTTGGCATGACAAGAGCTGGGTGGAGGAAGAAAGACAAAGACATCCTTCATTAAATGAATAAGGAATTGTTTTCATTAGGATTAATGAAATGTAAAATGTAGAAAGGAACATGAAACAGAATAAAGGGGAAGAACCCCAAATTTTTAAGTCATTTTTTGGCAATGCTATGGAGTTTGGAGGACTCTGAGAAGAGGTTGACCAGGTTTGTAGCTAAAAAAAGTGTCTGACACCTGTGGTTGAGTAGGTTTGGGACTCCACATCAGGCAAGGGTATGTCAGATGCATATAAGACCTGTAGATGAATTGTCATAAAAGGAAGTAAGAAACCAAACTGGGAGGTATTCAGAGTTTAGAACCCTACTGAAGCAAACTGGACCCTCCTTCAGCAAGGCTATGTGTTTCCTGGGGGTACCTGTACCCTGTGGTGATGTCCATGAAGGTGACCATAGAGAGCGCCTATTTCTCTCTTAGTGGAACTAAATTTCTGTGAAGCTTCATTCTCTCACTAAAAGGCATAATTTAGATGCCACCTTAGCTTTTCTAGCAGTCCTCAGCCTGATTGGAAGAGTTCATGTTTTCCTACTGAAGTCAGGCCAGCAGGAGTTGTTTCACTTGGTCCACAAGGTGGAAAGTCTGGTTAGAATTTTCATTCTCTTACTGGGTTGCATACAATTTATACTGGGTTTTCTGTTGTTGTTGTTGTGAGAACCCTTTTTTTAATAGGAAGAGTGAGGAACACACAAGGACCTATGTAAATCCATTTTCATACCCTTGCTTACAGCACTTCAAAGACAGGCAAAGATCTACTGGCAAAAGAAGAATAAGCTATCCCTTTCTGTTAAATAATAGTATAGACACATGGCTTCAGAAGTTCTCTGAGAACTCACTTATTTAGCAACTATCTGACTGTACTATATTTGCTGAATTACTTATTTAAAGAGAAAAATGTTTGAGGTTCTCTTTGGGAATCTTTCGAGTTGTATGACTGTGTCCCTCCAAAGACTCAATCCCTCCAGCTCTCAGTTCAACCTCTGTAAAATGGGGACCATGAGAATTAGTGCAGCAAGCATAGCCCCTGGAAGAAATGAGTGAGCAGCAGTGCTCCTGAAACACCAGGCAGAAAAGTGTTCAAAAAGGAATTACTGATTGTATTTCCAGACAGCATGAGGGGGAGAATATTATTTTCTGCCCAGGCATAGTAGGCTTCAATCTAGAAGACCCAACAATACCTGTGCCCTCTTCCTTTAAGCACAGAACACAGGGGTAGTAGGTTGCTCAGCAGAACATTTAAAGGAGAAGCGAGGATACTTTGAAGATGGTGAGAAATTATACCCAACATAATAATATAAGCTACAATTTATAATTAACTTAAACATGTGTATATAGGTTGCACATACATGTATATGTGTGCTTTCATGTGTGAGGGGGCATGGGGGTGTGAGAGAGAATGTATATGTAAATGAAGTACAGAGATGAAGTCAGGTAGAGTACTTGATCATTCTCAGACTTTTATATGGGTGAGTTTTTCACTTGAATGCAGACTTCACCGAGGACTTTACCTAGCACAGTCATCTTGTTCCAGGGACCCATGTCTTCATATCCTAGGTACTTGGATAACATATGAGCTGGCATACTCACCTTATGTTAATGTACGTCCTGAGGATCTAAACTCTACTCCTCATACTTACACAGCAAGCATTTGCCCACTGAACAATCTCCCCAACCTTAAGTCATGCAACTAATACTATAAAATAACACCAGTAGAAGAAAAGCTTTCTATATGCTCCTTTCAGAATTTTCTCAGTTAATTTTTTGTAAAATTAAAATAGAACTATATCACTTACCCTCTTGTCATTTCCCCCTCCATCCCTTCCCATGTACCTCCTCACCCTATCTCAAATCCATGATCTCTTTTTCCTTAATTATATACATACACATGCATGTATAATTTATATATTTATAATATATTAATATATAATCACATATATGTATATAATGTGCTACTATATAATATATTGTACAAAAATTGTTATATCAAATATGTGTATAAATAACTAGGAATATTTATATATTTCTAAATGCTTAATTACAATTTTCTCAGCTTGTATAATATTATATATTATATACATATATATTATTTCAGAGCTGATCACTTAGTATTGAATAGCAAATTAGGAGGCACTTGAATAAAGCAGTATAGTTTCTAACTCGTTCACAATATATATACCCACAAAAAGTGCAGCTTTCATTCCTCATCAAAGAGATTTCTTTTTGCAATAGACAGAGACCATTACAGAAACTCACAACAGATCGAAGTACAAATGATCAGGCCAGGTGTAGTGGTGCGCACCTTTAATTCCAGTACTTAGGAGTGAGAAGCAAGTAGATCTATAGGACTGATCGGTCAGCCTGACCTTCATACCAAGTTCCAAGTCAATGAGCTATAAGCAAGTCAAGGATCCATACTGAGACCCTCCCTCAAGAAAACAAAACGATGATGAAAACCAGAATTCAGAAGACTTCATTTCAAATCCTCACAATACAGTATAGAGTCATCATCATTATACAGATGATACATGGAAGCTGAGAGAGGTCATATACTTTTCCAGTGTACCACAAACCTTAAGATAACCTATTTGGTCCATTTGGAACACCACTGTTAACCTGAATATGAGTCGCAATCTGAAAAGTGTGAGTGTAGCCAGGACTCAGGGAGAAATAAGTGTGCAAAAATCATGAACAGTTAGAGAAGTGGAAGGAAGTTCCTTGTAACCTTCATCTATGCCTAGATTAGGAAAGTAACTAGAAAAAAAAACCTTGAGATAGAATTTGTTTGTTATACAGTCTCTGAACTGTTGTTGCACAACAAGGTCAATTTTAGAGATTCTTCTTTTAATATTTTGAGTGTGTTTAGAGAGTAAGGGAAAGAGAACAGCAGAGATGTGTCTTTGTATTATGGAGACTCAAAGACAACTTTACCTAAGTATTTGCAGGTAACAAACCCTTTACTTTATAAAGCATACTGTTCCAGAAAGGCATGAAACAAAGCTGATCTACGCCCACAAAAGTGTGGGGTGGAGCTGTAGGTTTGAAGAAAAATGAATGGCCTGAGACTGACACTGACAAGGAGAGTCAGGCACAAGGGTGACAGTGTTGACAGCCCATGAAGAAGGTCCTCACAGCTATAGCACACGGATGATACAGCCTGCACATAGAGAGAAAGGAAACCTTGATTTTTCTTCGCTTTAGAATGACTTGTAATAAACTCTAGCTACTGTATTCTCCCCATAATTAAATTTATATATTTAGTTTGACAGAATGCTTAATAAGTTCAATTTTATATTGTTTGCGCCGTTACAAATTAAAACCCAATCACTGGTCCAAATCGTATTAAGTTTATTTTCAGACACACAGATGCCCTTAGGCAGAATCAACTAACAAAGATTGCCTTCCACTCCTGGGTGAGTGAGGGGAGAGCAGGCACAAGACGAACACTTAGCACAAGCAGGAGCTTGGGCCGATTTTATCTACATCTCAAAGGACAGATGACTGAAGCTAAGATAGGTCCTCCATATTAATTACCACGAAAATGACCGAGCTGCATGAGAAGACTTCATAATCGCTAAGCAGTTCCTCCACCATATTCTCAAAGTCCTAAGCTGAAAGAATTTCCAGAAATCATTTTACGTGAGTGCCTGAGACACAGTATATGAGAAAGGCCTTTGAAGCCAGGATGATCTGGACTGGGAGCTGAACTCCTCCACTGGCTCACCTTGTAACCTGGGGCAAGATAATTGAACTTTTCGAAATGTTTCCTCATTGGCGAAATGCGGTTAACAGCCCTGCTCCTGAAAAGCCGGAGCACAGGTTACATGGTACACTGCAAACTGGTTACTTTAGAAGCCAACACTCAAGGCACTTGTCGTCTGGAAAGACGGCAGAGACTAACACAGAGATATGCCGGCTCCAGTTTAGCAACCCCCAGAACAGAATAGACCTGAAGCCTGTTGATGTGCCCAAGAAGCAGTCCCAAGGGGACATCGTGTGTGAAACAGGTTTATCTATTCTATGAAACTCTTGTTTTCAATGGTTTTCTTCTTCGGCTAACCCTGAGCTAAAGGCTCTAAGCTCCCTGAGACCTAGAGTCACCTCTGCTGTTCACAGCACAATCTATTGCTATAATTGCTCAAAACATATTATCTAATTAAATAAGACTAAAATAATTGTCTGCAGACAATAGTGGTTAATACTGACTCATTCTTGAAGATCTGAGACATACATACAAATACAAACACACACACACACACACACACACACACACATTATCCCCCTTACAAAAGAGAAATGTGGAAATGTATTTTCTGGAAGAATTGCCATTCTTTGTAGAGGATGAATTACAAGGCTTCAGGCACATCAGATAGCCTGAGCCAATAGAAGCGGGACCAATATCAGAGTTTCATTAAAGAGCACATGGTCCCATTGGCACAACCCCACATGTCACAGGGGATGTCATAGATCATGAAATCCAGGCATTTGCAGTTTTCCTCTGGGACTGCATTTGTCTTGAATTATTTAGCACCAGATTTCCTCACAGTGGGAATAGACCAATAATGTGGTTTTGAATAGGGGAGTAGGGGGCCGTCACGTTGTAATTAATCCATCTCTAGGAGATCAATGGGTCTGACTGAACTAGCACCTATAAATTATTACAATTAATGTCTTTATGGCATCACGAAAGGTTCATAGCATGAAAATCCACATTTCCAGAAGGAACAGAGAGTGGGAAACACTCTGAAACAGATCGCCTCCTGTACACTGGCAGTTCTTTCAGGCTACATTAGGCCCAATTATTACAGTGAATGGTATCCACTGGGGAAAAAGAGATGGCATCTATAGTAGGCAAAAGTGAGATGACTTTTCATCCAAAAGCATGTCCCAGCCCAGAAAGCATGCATCAAGAAAACCACATGAGAAATAATTCCGATCTGATGGAACAGACTCAACCATTCAGGACCTTTCAGACACCCTCCACTGCCTTCCAGAAGGAGCCCAGTGTCCTCAGCATATGGCATTACAGGCCCCTCTGTGAGATAGTTCCTGCTGCCTCCCCAGACTCATCTCTCAGCCATAGCTGTTTATTGTACTCTGAGTTCTAAACTTCTTGCCATTCATCAAATAAACCATACTTTGTGTTTGAAACTATTTTTCTTCCTGTGTCCTCTAACCAGGAATTCTCCCTTCCTTTTGAGTCAGGGAAAGTGGAATCCTAATGATTCCATTAGAATAAAATTTCACCTCTGTGGCTATTCATTTATGCCTGCTTGCTACCTATTTTCTCTGAAGTAAGCTCTCCCATAACTCACAGTCTCCTACATTGCCACTCTGAGCACTTTTATATCTTTTGAGCAGCAGGCTGTGAGCTTCTTTGAAGCAAGGACATTGTCTCATTTTGCCATTTTCTCAGAGCTGGACTGGGGGACATGTGTTGGGTGTGTCGTTTTGGCAAACAGAATGCCACAAATCTTGGCATCTTTTACATAAGGAAGTAGCAAGGGAAACAAACAAGAATTTTCAGCATGTGAAAACATGGGGTTGATTTTGACAGGTGGCAAAGCCCCAGAGAAGTGCTAATCTTCCTCCGGGATTGGATAAGATAATATATGTATTCATCAATACATAACATATGTATTCAGTCTAGCCAGAGTTTTCTTTTTGTGCCCAATTTGCATCCTTAAGTCAAGGCTAAGTTAACCTACTAGCATGCCCTCCACATAGTTTTCAATGTCTGTGATAGTACAATGAATTCTCGCACTGCTCAGCTCATAGAGTGCTTTCCATGCTTTCTCTCTTATACCACTTATACCACCTTCACCACACAGCAATGACTGCTGCAATTTACATCCGTCTTTGAGACTAATATCTCCCATTGGATTGGAATACACTTAAAGTTGATCCCGGTTATCTATTGTTTCAACATGCTTGTCTGCAACAATAATCTTTTATTTATCATTCATCATTTCTGATCATAGTGAATCTATGAACTACTCACAAATTGCCAGTTGTGGCTTAGAGTCTCTTCTGTTGTCACAAATAGACATTGGCTGGAGCTGAAACAGTGAGAGAAGGATAGACCACCCAAGGACCGACAGAGCATCAATACAATCCTTTTACCTGCACTGCCCCTCTCCCCTTGAGTTAGTTGACATGGTAGCCCTAGAGGGGTAATGGCAAGGCCTTAGATGAAAGGCAGTAGCTTTAGATTTCACAAGTGACAACTCAGGCTCGCAAGTCAAGGGCCCCTAAGAAGCAACAGTGCCCCATTGGAGACCTGGTCGCAGAATTTACTGTTACTCTGCCCCATCAGTTTACCTGAAGCAGAAAGGCCAAGTCCAAGTGGGAGAAGGTAGAGCTTTTACCATCTGAAAGCAAGGGAGAATATTCTGGCATTGAGTGTGAAACAGGAAATATCTTTATGGTCACTTCTGGAATATGCATAATTTCTCATGTCTTTCCCAACTGTATTCACTAATACTTGTTCTATAGTCCTGATTTAAGATCAATAAATAATTTTAACGGATAAACCAATGATTGCTAAGTTCCAATAACATTATCTCATGCTAAATATTTGAACCAATGTATTTCCCTCATCTGATTCTCTACTAGTCAGAGTTTTGTCCAGAAGAAAGGACAAAGCAGAAGAGACATTGCTATTGACTCCAGTGATTAGGACTAATAGAGAGTGTACAATTATTTCCAGATGGAACTCAAACTAATCAAATGTCAATTTTAATAATTTTGTGATTGTTTGACACTTAATGCAAAATATCAAACTATTTCTTCTCTGGCTTTCCAAAAAGCCAAGTACTCAAATATGTGCATCTAATATCTAACTGGTGGACAGTTTTCTAAAATCTGACCCAGCACTTCATTTCTGTATTTCTAGTCTCTCCTAGCTTAGGCTTTAATTCAAATTAAGTGAAATGAATTTGTCTCTTCTAAATATACCAAACCCCTATCCACTTCCTCCTTTTCACAACCTGTCAGTTTCTCCTATAGTGATATACATTTTATCAATTTAATAATTTGTTAATGTCTAGATACAATTTTATTTTCACTATTTCTTTATATATATACAATATACACACTGAGAGAGAAATATGGAAATAAAAATAAAATATTTCTATAGGGTGAATAACATTGAAATAATTTTCTACTTTCAAATGTTTAGTTCAAATGATTAGCCTGCCAATAGCAAATTAATTGGAATATTCTATTTCATCAGAACTGGTCAAACAAAAGCAATGAGTGAGTGATAAGTGAGTGAACTACCCTAACAACTATACTGAGAACTATAGGAAATGAATATGACAAACAATAGATCTTCAAAAAGACTAAGTCTTTTATAGAGAAGAATCTCTAGCTTTCAATAATACCAATGAGTTCTTAGTGTGCAAGGTTCTAGGACTGCCGAATGGCCTGCTAGATGCTTAAGAGAAATATAGCACCTTAATTATAAAATAGAATTTTCAGTCCTACCAGTAAGGAATGGTCATACAAATATGGTCAGTCTAAAGTCACTTGCTGTAGATTGAGCACCTGAAATGGGGCAATTATAAACTGTATGAAAATCTCCTTCAAGTCTGTGCAGTGTGCCCATGTGCTCTTCTCCCCTACAGTCTCCCCCCAATAGTGGTGTGCTGTGAGTTCTGAAGGAAGAGGCAGAAAACAGGAGAGACCACATACACGTCTGTCTTCTGAGTAATGGGAACAGTAATCTTTTCTGCTTCCCGCTTGTGGGCTTATTTTAATGCAAGCAGATGGAGAGGTTAAAGGAACTTATCTAAAGCATTAGTGACTGCCTCTTCAAATAAAGGACCTTTGAGAATTCAAAGAGTTCTGAGAAACCCTGGTGGCTCACAAGAGTGTGTGCTCCCATTAGAATACCAAGCATCCAAATTCCCTAAACATTAAAGCATATTCAATATGCAGGGAGGAGTTGATTGGTGTAATGAAATCCAAGTCTTCTGACTGAAGGTAAGAAGGGGAAACAGACAGAACCAAAGACAGCAAGCATTTTTCTTTGAGCTTCTCCAGTTATGATGCAATCACAGGCTCCAAAGGACCACAAAAACATCTGGTTGGGATAAAATAACAATTTCTTAAAAATTTTTGAAATGTAGGCCATCTTTCAAAGCCATATTGGGTTATATTCAGAAGTATAGGCATACTTCTATATCAGAATTACTAAACATTTATTCTAAAATTCCAGCATAGTTTTAAAAGACACTTATTTTTCTAAAGACCCATAGGATCTGTGTCAATAAAGATATTTTAATCACAGCAAAAAAGGGAGAAGGAAAGAGAATTAATAGGACAAAAGTAGAAAACAGCTTGTATGAATGACAGCAACTATTATTTACCTAGTTAAGGAAACAATTTCATTTTTCAGTCCCTCCTCGGATTAAAAAAATTTTTCTTTTTTTAAACTAAATCACTGTGTTTTACATATGTCATTAAGATGCTTTAGTTTGACAATGATATAAATACAAAATAAATAAATTGCCCAACATGAAAAGGCCATTGGCCAGCATCTACTGCAAATTTAGCTTGTCACAGAGGTTAAAATAAAGTTATATATACAAGGCAGGTCTCATTAGACTCTGATGTAAGAACATATCGTAAATAGAAATGACTTTAAAACTAAAGGAATAAGAGTGACTTCACATCCCAGGGTGGTATTGTATAATTCAAACTACTTATAGGACCTCATTACTTATAGGGCCTCAATATTCATAGAAGAGAGTCATCTGCTAAGAGGTGTATCTGATAATGATTGATTCACTAATTTCAAAGAAAAAAATACATACCAAATAACAAAGAAGAAAAGAGAAATTAAAATGCCATTTTTTTACTGAATATAGAAAACTATCATTGACTTAAATCATCCTGAACCAGAAATAGTCCTGTGCATGAATAATATCAGAATTAAATTCTGGTTTAATCCAAATGATATCATAATCTTACCATCTGGAAAAACATGTTCTGTAAAAGCCTGTAGAGAATATTACAATGAAATGGAGAGTTCTGTGAAAAATATAGGAGTTGCTTCCTTCCTTGAGGATAGAGATCAACAGCATGGTTATATAACATTTCCAAGTTGTCTTTTTTAAAAAAAACTTGATCTTAAAATAAATGTATTATACAGGTTAAAATATTCCAGCATCTAAGAGTCACCAGTTAAAGAAGTTGGACATTCTCAAATCCTCGTGAAGTGGTCTTTGATCAGGATTCAGCTTGCAGAAAGAGAGGAAGGTACATCCTGCCTTAGAAGAATGTATGTCTTAGCAATTGGTACCCCATGTGAAAGGGAGGAAAGAGTCAATGGAAAAGTAGCTTTTACTTGGAAAGACTAGAGTGTGCAAAGTAGATTAAGAACCTCAAACATGTTCACAAACTAAACAAAACCTCCAGCCTTTCATGCAAAGTCCATAAAAACTTCAAGCATGTATTCAAAGGTGGTGTTGGAGTAGGCAGGGCTTGCATACATAAGAGTCTAAGTATTGATGGACCAATGCAAAAAGCAGTGGAGATTCCTCTGTGAATACTCTCCTCAGGGGGTCAATGGGAGATGGGATCTGGATGCAGCATTTGGCGAAACAACTCAGAAGGTTATTCACTTCTAGCTGAGCAGCACTTTGAGACTGGAGTAGAAATCATCACACCCAGGACAACAAAAGGCTCACATCGGGAACACCAACACAGCCTTCAGAGGAGTTACAGACACACAGGGAAGATATGAAGGGCCCCCTCCTGTGAAGTTACCAGATTCTTTTTAAGGAAAACAACAAAGAAGGTGGAGATAAAGAAAGTCAGAGACAGAATACAAGATCACGCGAGTAAGTAGGCAATGAACAGATATGAGAGTGAAGAAAGTAAAGGAATATGTGAAACAACGGAGGACTTAAAAAAGAAAAAGTTATAGCTAAAGCTGAAGGATTGAGGGGTCTGGGTCACGTGAAATTAGCAATTCTCACTCCACATGCCACTGGTACCAGAGATGCCTGGAATTTACCGTGGGATACAGGTCCTTGCTACATACAGGATGGGTACCATCGAGGAAATCATCCAACCTCTAGATGCACTCATTTTCTCATATATAAAATTGGAATAAAAAATTTTCATTCACAGACTTACTATGAAGCTAATGTACAGTCTTCAGTATTTGATTACAAAATTCCCTCACTTTATTCAATTTAATAGCTTACTGTAGTTTAAATACTAGCCTTTTATCAATACATGTGATGGCTTAGCCTGAAGGTATTATTTTATAAGCCATAGATTGCTATGAATATTGTACTTTTATATGACATACATATCATTTAATGGTTATTGAAACTTTCATTAAGTGCAGTTTTTATTTTGGTATAGATTTATTTATTTTATGTATCCGAGTGTTTTGCCAGTTGTGTGTATGTGTACCATGGAGGCGAGGAGATAGTATCAGATCCTGTAGAACAAGAGTTACAGAAAGTTGTGAATTGCCACAAGGGTGCTGGGAATACAACCCCAATCCTCTGTAAGAGCAAGTGTGCCTAGTTGCTGAGCCATTTCTCCAGCAACTAAGAGGTAGTTAAAAAAAATAGTCTAGGGTTAGAATAAATTGAGCCTGATACTATAATCACATGCAAACATATGTATTACTTTAAACCCTAAACAAATATACCTGCTCATAAAATCCAGAAACCTGACAGCAAGGACCTATAGAATACAAAGGTCACCTTAGCAAATCTCAGAGCCTACACTGTTATACAAGACAGTCTCAAGTCTTGGGTGTTCTTGGTTAAGTGGTTAGTAGTAGAAGAAAGCTTGATAACAGCGTGATGTGCTGAAATAGATCTTATCTATTTTCTGTCTCACATGCAGTTAAAATCCCTGCCTTCATGTCCTCAAATACCAAAATCTAATTATCCTTGTATATTTTAAACAAAACCAAATATATGAATACCTTTTTCATGTTTGTTTCAATTTCAACTCAAGCCAATCATTTAAAAATAAATATTATATTGATTGAAGTTTTTTGTAAAGTAATTTGTAATCAGTGCTAGAAACCTAGGTCTATTAAGATTTTGTTTTCTTCTATTCGAGCTTATAGAGCAGGTGATATCAGATCTATGAGATCTGTTTTTTATTCCACATAAATGAAAACAATGGATGGGGTAGTGTCTTACCCAAGGACACCAGTCAGCAACTGTCAGGTTAGAAAAAGACCTGCACCTCTAGGGATTGTGACACCAGATCACACTAAGACCTCTTCTGTAGCTATAACTGAATCTCAGACATTTGCTTCTTTGAACCACCTAGAAGATTTTGAAACTTTCAGTCCAACCATATCACTCAACAAGGGCTCAGAATCCCTGAGGTCAACCCATTCAGTACTAATTCTTGGAGCTATCGGCTGAGAAGGTTGTAATCAACTGTTCAAGAATACTACTTTCCCACGTCTACATGCCACTGTCCAATTCCATACTAAACATTAATAATATCTCATCCTGGGCTAATAATACATCAAGACTCTTCTCAGCTTTTCTTCTTTGTTCCTTATTGAAACCTTAAGGTCTAAGTGCTAGCAATATTCCTTACAGCAGCACGGCCCTTGATGCTAGAGCACTGGGTCTCAATTTGTGGGGCAAGTGACCTTTTCCCAAGGGTTGCATAGCAGATCTCCTGCTTAGAAGATATTCACATTACAATTCTCAACAGGAGCAAAATTACAGTTATGAAGCATCAATGAAAATAATTTTATGGTTGAGGGTCACCACAGCATAAGGATCTATATTAAAAGGCTAATATAAAATTTTTTAATAACAATAAAAAAGTGTCTGAAATAAAAAATAAAATAAAATATTAAAGCATTAGGAATGTAGAGAAACACTGTCATAAGGTTAACACCCTTGCTCAAGAATATTCAGGTTTAGTGCACCAGGTCCACAGTAGAGCCCAGAGTCTTGTGAACTCTTGTCTTAGGGTTATCATTGCTTTTGGAGAGGAAAGGATGTATTCAGCTTCTGCTTCCATATCACAGTTCATTGTCGAAGGAAGACAGGACAGGAAGTCAAGCAGAACCGGGACCTGGAGACAGGAGCTGATGCAGAAACCGTTAAGGAATACCGCTTCCTGGCTTGCTCGTTAAGCTTGCTTAGTCTGCTTTCTTATAGAACCCTGGATGGCAATGGGCTGGGCCCTCTCCAATCAGTCACTAATTGAGAAAACACCCCAAAGTAAGCTAAATGCCAGGGACAGGTCCTGATCTCACTGGTAGGAGCCTTACAAACAGACCATGCTACACAGCTGTCCCACATATGCAGAGAACCTAGGTTTGGTTCCATGCAGGATCTCTAACAGCTGCTCCAGAGTCCATGGGCTCCCATGAGCTCAGGTCAGCTGTCTCTGTGGGCTCCTCAGTCATTATTTGAAGCCCCCTTCTCCCTTTCTTCAGGAAAACCCTTTATACAAAAGGGAGGAGCTCAGTCCTACTTCAACTTGATTTACTATGCTATGTTCAAGTCCACAGGAGGCCCTTTCTAAATAGAGACGGAGGAGGAGTGGGTAGATGGGAAGAAGGATAAGGAGGGGAGGAACGGGAGAAGAGAAGGGAGGGGAAACTGGTCAGTATGTTAAATAAAGGGGAAAAAAGAAAAAATAAAGATCCAAACTTCAGTGAGAAAAAAAATACCCTACAGTCTTGCCTACAGCCTGATCTTACTCAGACATTTTCTTGATTATGGTTCCCTCCTCTAAGAGGACTTCAGCTTTCACAAAGTTGACATAAAACAAGCACTCAATTGACCCCTTGTCACCTCAACACACAAACACATTACTATTAAGCCACAATCTTTTCTTTCTCACTCATTACCAAGATCTCACATTAAAAACATTGATAACTTTAGGAAATTCCCAGGAATCCACAAGGATGACCCCAGCTAAGACACTTAAGCAATAGTGGAGAAGGTGCCTGAACTGGCCTTGCCCTGTGGTCAGATTGATGACTACCTTAAATGTCACCATAGAACCTTCATCCAGCAACTGATGGAGACAGGGGCAGAGACCCACAGCAGAGCACTGGGCTGAGCTCCCAATATCCAGCTGAAGAGTGGGAGGAGTGAGAATATGAGCAGAGGTCAAGACCATGATGGAGACACCCACTAAAACAGCTTACCTGAGCTAATGGGAGCTCACCCACTCCAGCTGGACAGGGAAGGAACCAACATAAAACCAAACTAGACACTCTCAACATGGGTGACAGCTGAATGGCTGGGGCACATTGCAGGGCCACTGGCAGTGGCACCAGGATTTGTCCCTACTGCCTGTACTGGTTTTTTTGAAACTCATTCTTTTTGGATAGATACCTTGCTCAGCCTAGATATAGTAGGGAGGGTCTTGGCCCTTCCTGAAAGCAATGTGTCTTACTCTTTCTGAGGAGTGGATGCCGGGGTGTGGTGGGGGAGAAGTTGGAGGGAACGGGAGGAGGGGAGGAAGTGGGAACTGGGATTGGTATGTAAAATAAAAAAAGATTGTTTTATTTTTTAAGAAAATAAAATAAAAATAAATGAATGAAAGCTTTAGAAATCCCACAGCCTTTACAAATTCAAACACTTAAAAATTCAGTCTCTTTTACATATTCTCTTTTTAAAAATGGAAAATTACTTTTAAAATTCAAAATCTTTCAACTGTGGTCTCCTGTGAAAAATCGAAATCATATTATATACTTTCCTTATTTCAAGAGAGTAGAACCAGAGCACAGTCACAATCAGAACAAAGCAAAACCAAACTCCAACAGTGTAAATAACTCAATGTCCAATATGTGGGATTCACTCACCGTCACTTGGGCTCCTCTAATGGGCTTGGGGTCACTTCTCCAGCTCTGCTCTCTACAGAAACACAGGTTGTCTTCTAGGCTCAAGCCAGCTCCACTCCACACCTGCTGCTGTTCTTAGTGACCATCTCATGCTACTGGTGTCTCCAAAATACTGGGATCTCTTTGCCACTGAGCTACACTTTCACCAATAGCTTCTCCTGGGCTCTCTTCAGGGATTCCAGCCCCACCACACAGTGCCAAGTCTCGGCTTCTCTCCATGATTCCTTCGTGCTTTCAAAACAAGCACCACCTGGGTGACTCTTACCCTACCAAATTCAGCTGCCAGCAGGAGGTACAATTTTGGCCTCCTCTGGAGCACAACTTCTGTGTGCTGAGTCTGAGGAAACACTTCTTAGAAGACTTCGCCTAGATGAGGCTGGTCTCTTGTTAACCACAGCTGATCCTTCAGGCCCAGCTGACAAGGATCCATTGTCCAAGCAAAGCAAAGGTTTCGGTGATTCTGGTCTTTGTGAATCACACCTGATTTCTTCAGCCCTAGCTGACCAGAACCATAAATTAACTTAGATGGTCCAGAAGAGTTTTAACTTTCCACTGAAACTTCACAAGCCAGGCCTCCATCATTTGCATTGTTTCCCAACACTTTTGTCTTCCAGGCTCCTACAGAACATCGCACTGAACTCTCAATACTCAATGTGTTTTCTAGTTGAAAGTTCCAAAGTCCTTCTACAATCCTCCTTAAAACATAGCAGGCTGGTCACAGCAGTATCCCACTATGCTGATTCCAACTTGTCTCAGCTGAGGTTTAAATTGCTGTAGTTAAATACCAGATGCAATTTTGGGAGGAAAGGGTTTATTTGGCTTACCCCTTAGGCTTCCACATCACAATTCATTATCAATGTGAAGTCAGGACAGGAACTCAAACAGGGCAGGAACCTGGAGGCAGGAGCTGATGCAGAGGCCATGGAGGAATGCTGCTTACTGGTTTGCTCCCCATGGCTTGCTCAGCCTGCTTATAGAACCCAGGACCACTAGCCAAGGGATGGCACCGCCCACAATGGGCTGGGCCTCCTCTCATCAATCACTAATTAAGAAAATGCCCTACAGGCTTGCCTACAGTATGATCTTATGGAGGCATTTTTTCAACTGAGGCTCCTTCCTCTCCGATGACTTTAACATGCATCAAGTTGACATAAAGCTATAAAGCAGAACTGTGATTTGCCCCTTACTTAACAACAGCATAGTTGTACACTGGTAGACATCTGTTTCCAAAGCAGAACCCATCAAAGCTTTCCGGAGCCTCCGTTACCGCATCTATTAATATTTTGCGTGAAGTCCATTATACATCACTGTGTATCTTCATACATAAATCTTTCATCAACATAGGGATTCTGAACTTATAAGTGATGCAAGATATTGGCCTGTAAGACAACACTGGACCTTGGGGGATAATCCCAAAGGGCTATTCTCAGGGAAACAACACTGTTACGAAAATCTGTGTTGTATGCAGTTTTCTCTGGTTAGTTATGGTGACCACCCAGATGTCAAAGCTACACAATCAACATTCACCCATATCCTGCTGTTTTAACTTCTTCTGGTTCTACCTGTTATCCCGTCTCCAGCTTTTGTCTGCAGTTCTCGCCAAAGTCAAACTGAAGGAGTATAGAAATTACATGGGGTGAGAAATAGCACTTTCAGAGTTATTTTAGGGTTGTTTTCATAAACCGAAATCCAAGGACACATTTTCGAGGTCTTACATCTCACTGTGAGACACTTTAATTTTTTTAGAACCATGGTTAAAAGTTCTTCAAATTAAAAATAGTATATTCTAAATTGTTGGTATGACCGCTTCATTTCTAAACCCTCCCTCACAGCTCCAGTGTCCAAGTTTGTAATTATGTTTATAAATGAGTTGTCACTAGTCAAATGGTGCTGCTTTAATTGTCCCAGGCTAATGAGAAAAGAACAGAGGCATATTTAGTAGGCAAATGATGCATTCTTGCTGTGTGAACTCCAAATGACATCACTGTGAACTGCGGGGAGGAAGGTTCTGAGGGAGCACAAGAAGTGGCGAGAAAATTGACTTCAATCCAACGAAGTCAGACAGTACATTAAAAATCAAAGGGACAGACCATGCCACAGCCTGGAAGCAGCAGTTTTGTTTCAACAAAATAAATTACTATGGACAATTTAAATTAATTTTTGGCTTTGTAATTGTTTGGCTTTGCTTTGTATTTGTTTTTTTTTAGTTTAGAGTATTATGAAATAAAAGATAAGGGTGATTATCTAGCTTTATGATATACATATTTAAATAAGAAGACTAAAGGTCTAATTTCATATTGCTGAGGTTATGAAAATATTTCTTTAAAAAAGGCATGGAAAACTTCCCTACAAGTCATTGATCACGGAAGCTGTGGAAATCCCCAAGACAACACGTTATTTCTGTAGCCTTTGGTTATGAACCTTAACTACATGGCAGGGTCCTGCTGCTGGACAGCAAGCCATTTGTTTACGGAACATGGAAAGATAAATCTCAAACCAACAAGGATATTCCCACCTCGATGCCGGCTTTCATACTTGCAGAAGGGAAAATGCCTGCTCTGAAGGCAAAGAAGACATCAGTTGTTTCTACCTAGTGCTGGGCCCTGTGTGCTGCCATGCTGACTGGGCAGGAAAGATGTGCCTACTGGTAAAATAGCAGGAGGAACTGCTTGATGGTAAATAACGGCTTCCGTGTTGGATCTGAGGACTAAGATACCGTGTCGTGCCTGGTACTGTGATCCCGTTCAGAAACTCATGGCTGGGGAAATCATAGACAATCTGGTAAAAACTGCTATTGCTATTTTGCTACCTGGAAACTGCTGTCAAAATGCCTTTTAAATATTTACGTTTGTATTCATACACCCTGTCTACTCACAGTCTCAGCCAGGGGAGCTTCTTTTTGTAGGAGACAACCAACAGTTACTGCAGAGATGCACAAATATTCAAAGTACAGAGAAATGGAGAGCAAGGGTTCAACCCTAGATATGCCATCTATATTAACCACACAACCACCAACACCAAGGCTCAGGGAACACCATAGGGCATCCAGAACATGACAGAAGGAAGGATGTGAGAGGAAAGTGGGGAAGGGTACTGTGAAACTGTCCTCTGGCTGTGCCTTGGCTATCACCACAAGGAAATCACAGAAGCTATAGTTATCTGCATAAGACCTCACAAAATCAAATCAGCCAATATCTGGGCATAAATGAGAGAAATGATCTCTAGATCCTCAAAGGTATCAGCAGGGGAGAGTTGCCAAGTGTGGGAAAATCATTCTTTTTTGAGCGTGTGGCCATTGATATGTTTCCATTGCTCAGTAGGATTCTCCCTCCCTCATGCTCATAGGGGCAGCACTAACTGGTTTCAGAGAATAACCTATGGAACTGTGGAGGGAGAAAAAGGAAGGAAGAAAAATCGTCTAGTTGGGCAAGAATCCTATTGGGGAGAATACAGGGAGCTGAAAGATGGAAATGGAGGGTAGAGATGATCAAATCGTATACATGCATGAAATTCTCAAAAGTAATGAAAAATACTCCTTTAAAGAAGACATACATGACAGGACTGACTTCTGATTAGCATGGGAGCTTGGTCTCCAAGATGAATGAGTTCTGCAGAGGCAACTGGACCTCCAGACTCAGCTCTCCATAGGCCAAAAATAGCAGTATATTGCATTAAGGATAATACCAACACATTACATTGAAGAGGTTTTTTTAATTCAGTTTTTAATTTAATTTTTTTATCTAGTCTCAAATTCATGTTAATGTTCCAATTAAATTGAAAATGAGGACATGAAGAAAAGATGGGTTTTTAATAAATTGGATTTCCATTTAGGTTTTATGAAAATTACCATGGAAATTATCATGGAATGGTCTCTGAAAATAATGACAGAATGAATTGTTTCTATTCTTGTGATCCAGGAGAGTTGGGAATAGCAAGGGTGCTGGGATGCACAGTACCCTATGGTATTAGGCGCGCTAAGCTGCCTGAGAAAGACAAGAAATGTCATATTAAGGTAGATCTTACCTGAAAATGATACTAAGAATAGATTTGATGTTTTAAACTATCGTGTAAATGCACTACCAATGCCACTTATAAACTAATTCAAATAAGTTCATGAAGATCATAAATAAGCTCTATGCATAACAGGTCAATGTTTTCAAAATCTTAACTACCAATGGAAATTTCTACTCTATCAGTCTCAAGTCCCTATGATCTTAAAATAAGGCTTAATTATATTAAATTTCAAAATATTCAGATATTTTTTTTTAGTTTTTACCATAATAGAGAAGTTATTTTTATCTAAAAATCCTACTTTCATACTCATGATTAACTGCTTCTAAAGTACTTATAGAAAGATGTTCTAAATGCTCATCAGTAAAAAGCTTACACTTGACAGGAAGGAGAAAACTGACTTCTGAAATTTAAAAAAAATAGTGAAAAATGTACCAGGGTACAATAGCTACTACTTTTATAATTTGCTCATTTGAATGATACAGTTACCTTATTGTTGTTTTTTGTTTATGGTTTTTTTGTTTTAGTGTAAGTTTTTCGAGACAGGGTTTCTCTGTGTAACAGTCTTGACTTGCTGTCCTGGAACTAGCTCTATAGACCAGGCTGGCCTCGAACACATAGAGATCTGCCAACTCTACTACCCCCTGAGTGCTGGGATCAAAGGCGTGTGCCACTACTGCCTGGCAATACAATTACTTTCAACGTGTCATGCTGGAAGTTGCTATGATAGAAGGATTTAAAAACAAGCAGCACATTTCCTTGGATGCACTAATTGAATAGAAATATGGACTATACATTTTCACATGCTTGAATCATCTTTAAAGTTTGAATTTTCACATTACTGTATAATGAATAAATATGTATATGCCAAGATCAATGACAGATAGGTAACTGCTCATGAATAGAGGAAAAAAGGTAAAACCTATTCTTTCCATGGGGAACCATCTAGCAAATGTATGTAATTGGGTATGGAAGTTGAGACCTGCCTGCCTTCACCCTTGTGGACAATTGTGAGAATCTGAAGACAGTACCCAGGACTGATTTAATTCCCTTGTCTGGTTCCACAGGCAGCACTCACACCTCCTGCGGCTTGCTAACTGAACTGAACTCAATCAACGCTTACCTAATAACGTGCGAATGTTTGCAGAATGAATTGCACGCCTCGAAATCAGCAGTCAACTGAGAATCAGCATTGGACGGTTGGGCCGTCGGGCACCACCAGTTTAGCTCTCCCTCTGCTGCAATGCATGGCTCCGTTACTCCTGTCAAACACTCTGGCTACTCAGAGGTAATTGACATGGTAACTAGATGAAGATTGTGACTAGACAAAAAAATACAACAGATTTTCACAAGTGGATTGTGACCAAGTGCGAAGAAAATGGAAGTTGGGAGATTTGGATTCCAATTCCAAGTCCCCAGTTGAGGAGTTTGGATACTTTTTCAAGACATTTAGACTTCATATTAAGAAGCATTTTATATTCAGGAAAAATTGCTCAACCCAAATAATAATAGAGACTGGCTCCCCTTGTCCCTTCAGAATTGCTTTTATTTGGGAATGAGCAGAAAGCTGCAATCTAGAACATACATGCTATGACAGCTAATAAGAACACTCAAAAAGACAAAAAGAAAAAGAAGAGGAGGAGGAGAGGGAAGAGGAAGAAAAGAAGAACAGGAACAGGAAGATAGAAACAAAGAAAGAAGAAACAAGAGACAGATAGATGAGGATTTGGGTGCTTTTTTGTTTGTATGTTTTTCAAGATGGGGGGATTGTTTCTCTGTGTGACAGCCCTGGTTGTACTGGAACTCACTCTGTAGACCAGGTTGGCCTCGAACTCAGAGATCTGTCTGCCTCTACCCCTCAAATGGTTCTTTGTTTTAGTTGTCTCTTTCCTTATTCCCTCCTTCAACCCACTTCCTCCCTCCTCACTTGATAGTTGATCCTCTCACTCCAGTCCACACCCTGTCCTCCATCCATAACTATCTAGTCTATTTCCCTTTCCTGTTCTTTCAGTCCATTTCTCTATACCTTACCCCCGTGGCTCTATGGGTTGTAGCTATGAAAACCAGTGTGGTAGTTCCTCAAGAAGAGGGGAGTTGGTCTATTCCCAAAACTCCAACACATGAAACTGTGAAGAACAATTTTCAAATTTATGTGGAAACACACACACACAGACACACACACACAAACACACACACAACTTCAAGATAGTTAATACGCTATGTTATAGAATATTACTTTAACTCTATACAAAAGTGTTACATTTGTTTATGCTGCATTTATTAATGATGTAATGATGTGTTGCTTTGCCTCTCTGAGGCACCTGGTTGGTCTATTAAAAAGCCAGTGGCTAAGCAGAGGAGGGGTAGATGGGGCTGCTAGGCAAGAAGAATAAGCAGAAGAGAAGAGAACAGAGAGAGAATGAGGGAGAAGGAGAGGAAGATGACCAAGATCAGACAGCTAGGAAGCTGCAAGACAGGCAGACAAAAAGTATGTCATACAGAATGAAATAAAGGTAAAAAGCCCTGAGAAAAAAATATAGATGAAGAGAAAAAGGTTAAATTAAGTTATAAGTTATAAGATTAAATATAAGTTATAAGGTCTTATAAGAGCTTAGGTAAGACTGGATATTTGTTAGTAATAGTCAGTCTCTGCATCATGATATGAGGGCTGGTTGGTGACCCAAAAGAAAGCTTATTACAATTATGAATAAAAGAAATGCTGGAGTTATCAAAATCCCTGATCAAAAAAATGTACTACAGAGCTATAATAATAAAAACAGCATGGTATTGACATAAAAAGAGAAACTTTGATCAGCAGAATTGAATTCAAGACCCAAATATAAGTATCACTCCTATGAATGCCTAATTTTTGGTAAAGAAACCAGAAATACACTGGGGGGAAAAAGACATCTTCAACAAATCATGTTAGTCCAACTGGATGGCTTCATGTAGGGGAATCCAAATAGATTCATACTTACCACACAACACTAAACTCAATTACAAAAGAAACAAAGACCTCAACATAAACCAGATACATTGAACCTGTTCTGGTGGAATATTCTGTAAGTATCTCTTAGTTCAATTTGGTTTATAATGTGAGTTAGCTACTGAATTTTCTGCTTACCTTTTGTCTGGATGACCTGTCTTGGTGAGAGTGGGGTATTGAAGTCATCCCTTACCAGTGTGTGAGGAACAGTATGTAATTTAAGCTGTAGTATTGTTTCCTTTATGAACCTGAGTGCTCTTATGTTTGGTACATAGATTTTTATGATTTTTATAACTTTTATATCCTCTTGGTGGACTTTATCTCTTCTAATTAGTTTTGGTTTGAAGCCTATTTTGTCAGATATTTAAATGGCTACCCTAGATTGCTTCCATTTATTTTGAATACCTTTTTCCATCCTTTTTTTTTTACATCTGTTTGTCTAGGTCTTTTGGTTGGGGAATTGAGGCCATTGATGTTGAGAGCTATCAATGAATATTCTTTGTTGGTTCCCATTATTCTGTTGTGGCGATGAGGGCTTTTTACTCCCCTCTTTTGACCTGCTGGTCTGAGATAATTTATTCTTTGTGTTTTCTTATATATGGTTAAAATCTTTATGTTAACATTTTCCTTGTAGCACTTTCTTTGAGGCTGAGTTTTTAGATAGATACTGATTAAATTTGGTTTTATCATGGAATCTGTTTGTTTCTTCATCTATCATGTTTGAAAGTTTTGCTGAGTATAGTAGTCTGGGATGGCATATGTGGTCTCTTCGAATTTGTGGAAAATCTGTCCAGTCCCTTCTGGCTTTTAGTAGTCACTGAAAACTCAGGTGATATTCAAATAGATCTGCCTTTGTATGATTCTTGATCTTTTTCCCTTGCTGCTTTTAATAGTCTTTTTAATTCTATACATTTAATATTTTGTTTATTATGTGTCATGGGGAAATTTTTTTCTGGGTCAATGTATTTGGGGTTCTATATGATTCTTTTACCTTGACAGACATCTCTTTTTTTATGTTAGGAAAATGTTCGTCAATAATTTTGTTATAAATATTTTCTGTGCCTTTGATCTGGGTTTCTTATATTTATTCTATTTAAATTATTCTTAGATTTGGTCTTTTCATGGTTTTCTTGATTTCCTAGATATTTTGTGCCTGAATTTTCTTTTCTTTTCTTTCTTTCT
>LOJH01000457.1:25722-59357 GCA_001685095.1 Ellobius talpinus | reverse complement strand
CTTCCTTCCTTCCTTCCTTCCTTCCTTCCTTCCTTTCTTTCTTTCTTCTTTTTTCAACCAAAGAATAAAACCAAGTAGTTTCAGGGAGATGTGGAGAACAAAAATGCCCCATGGTCTACAGGTTCAAGAGTCTCAGATTTCTTTGTGCCTAAACCCAAACACCCCTTTGGGGCCTTTATTCCTTATTATTTCTTACTCTTTGCAATGCAAGAATAAATGCTGCTTTAAGGGTTACCTTTGACATAAAATGTTGATGCCATCTGTTTTGCTTCTATCAAGTGTTATATTTTTAGTATTAGCATTTTCCTTTGTGAAATTATTACAATAAGTATTTGGTAGTATCAAAACTAATTTTCTGTCTAAATTTCCTACCAAAAATAAGTATTAAAAGTATTGTTCAGAATCTAGTTGCTCCTGCTTTTTCTCCACCTCCACCTCCTCTTTCTTCTTCCCTCCTTCCCTCTCTCAGTCTGACTGTGCTCATGAAAGACCAAAAGTATAAGTAAACAAGAGGATCTTTAAAGTCAGATTTGATGATAGAAGGTGGCACCCCAGTGATTAGCTGAAGTCTTAGTATATCATTTTTCAAGGTTTTGAGTATAACAATGAACATTTGAAATTGAAGACTTCATATTTCACATACAGTAATTCAGTTGCTGTTTTCACACACTCCACCCTTCAATCTGTCTAAAATTCTCACCTTTATGGAATGTCCTTTAAACCTATGGCCACCTACAATCCCCACATGATTGCTCCTTCTCATATCCGCCTCAGCTCATGATAATGTGATAGCCACTCACCTGTGGAACTAATAACCAGTTACTCCCAGCATGGTAGTAATTATTATGCATTATAGTGATCACATCACTTGCTGACATCATGATTTTCTTTTCTATAGTAAAGCCTGTAATATGCCAGGTAATACTTAGTTTTTATTTATTAAAAACACATAATGCATTAAATAAATCATGACTGCCACTTTATAGGAAACATTGTGGTTATTAATAGTTGTTGGGGGCTGGAGAGCTGCCTGTGTGATTAAGAACACTGACTTTTTTGGAGAGGACCTGTGTTCAATTCCCAGCACCTACAAGGCAGCTCATTGTTGTCTCTAACTCCAGTTCCTGGGGAACTGACACCCTCTCTTCCATTAGCAAACATATGATACAGAGATATACATTTATACCCATGATATAAAGTAATAATTAAGAAATGCATGGAAAATATTTCTGATGTATTATGTGATGGCTACAAGTAATAAAACATTATTTGTGTCCAGGCGGTGGTGGCTCACACCTTTCATCACAGTACTTGGGATGCAGGTGGATCTCTGTGAGTTCAAGACCAACCTGGTCTACCAGAGCTATTTCAGGCCAGGCCAGGTCAGGCCAGGACTGTTACACAGAGAAACCCTGTCTCAAACAAACAAACAAACAAACAAACAAGCAAACAAACAAAAAATTATTTGTGATACATCCAATATGTTCACATATATTTATATATATATAGAAAAAAGAGCATGGAAAGATATACTAAAATATATAGTGGGTATTTCTTGGTACTGTAGTATAAATGAGTTTATTTTTAGTTGTTCTTTTAAGCTGTTAAAAAGGGGCCTTATTGATTCTCTGGTCCTTGACAAGAGTGGTTTCAGCAGTCTTACTTGGTGACCATCTTTTATCTCAATGCCAGCATGGATGTTGATGAATTTAAGTATGACAATGGTCACTAAGACCCAGAAGGCCTTTGTACAGATGAACACTGCTTTGTATTCTGTTTAGCAAGTGGCTTTGAATAGAAATACAAATTCCAAGAGACCCTAAGGGCATTTATACAAGTAGCACAGTTCTATCTGTAGATAAAATAAAAGAGGACCAGATGGAGGAGGTGAGAAGGGCCGTGCCATTACTCAGGTGTTGAAGGCCTTCGTGACGGTTTAAGTTTCACACGTCCCATTGAAAAGATGCCACTGTATACAGTGGCAGTCTCCATCCTTTTATTTTGCTACTGTTTGGTCCGTGGCTTTTATGAAAATTGTGTCCTTGCCACTTCAGAAGATTAACACCCTCTGATCTAATTATTGTGCTGTTGTTCTCTGGTGACTTCTTTATTTGCACATTGCAATTATGGATCACATTAATTGCTCATGAAGCAGCCATTCCTCCTTTTTATTTTTGTGTGTATTTCAAAACCCATTGTGACTTTCCCGTCTTCTGTGTGGTGGATCTATTTCACTGCATTGCAGCAGGCACAGTCATTTGTCTTGTGCAAAACCCTGCACAGAATGAGAGCTGCAGCGGAACATCCATACTGTTCTTTGCAGGCTGTCCAGAGGACGGGAGTCAGAGTATATGTGCACGAGGCACTCCTAGCCATAGCTGCATGCTTGTTTCTTCGGGGTTGCCGTAATTTGGGCCTCTATTTGCTGCTTCTGTTGGCAGCCAACTGTCCTATCACGGCAAATTGATAGCTATAAAACTGACCTTTATGCTGGCCTTTTTATTTACTTACCTCAGAGGGATTCCTAGCGTTATATTTTGTTGCCACATTGACTACTAATGGGAACTATAAAAGAATGATTCCATCTTTTTTATTTCTTCAAAGCCTTGGCAGTGTGTACCAACCAGACTTTCACTTTTTAAGTTCTCCTCTTGGATAATTTAAGGAGAGCTCTATGAAATCAAATCTTACTTATGTGAGGTACATATCCTGCTTTGTAGTGTCACTTGAATAATTAAGTGCTTCTTATAAATTTAGCCACCTAAAAATGACAAATGATTGCATACAGAATACTGAAAAAAATATTAAAACAATAAAAAATTATGTGGAGGAAATCCAAACTACAAAGTAATTCAGATCACCTCATTCGTAAATAATGAGAATTAAGTGAATGTCCTACATTAAAAAAACCAAAACAAAAAACAAACAAACAAAAAAACCCCAACTTCTCTCATTTCTAGAGTTACAGTGCAAACTTTCACAGTAACTGGCTTTTCCTTGCTTCCTCTGGAGAATATCCACAGAGAAAGCTAACATCTTCAGTCTGAAAGGGAAGAACTGGTAAGGCCCAGCCAAGAGCTGCCCCAGAGTCCTTTGAAGTATGAGGGTAAGGCTTCATTTGTCAAGTCAGACTGCAAAGGCAGGGTCTCTAAGGTGTCCTTAATAGAGAAAGGATTGCTCCTGGAGGCACGGGAATGGATAAATGTGCAGGGGGACTGTGAGGAATGGGTAGGTGGTGGTATCTGAGTTCATTGTAGGCAGCACAATTGTAGGCGATTACATGGTCTGTTCAAGAGGCCTGCCTATGAACACAGTGGTGAGCTCAGGGCAGAAGCAGGGCCCACTGAACCCAACAGCTCCATGTCTATTAATAATTCTGAGTTGCTGTCAGCCTGCAATGTGCTTGTTATTCAAAACTAACAAATTTCAACAATCAAATTTAAAAACATCAGCAAGAACAAAACAAACAACAAAAACCAGAAAAGACTTAACACTGTCTTCCTCTTTCAATAACAGCAGTGATGGGTTTGTTTTCTAATTTTCAAACACAAATTTTTTAAAATTACTAAACTGTTACCTGTTTTGTTTTTGAATTGGTCTTTTGCTCTTTCCTGTTATGAATTTATTATCTGTATTTTATTTTATTTTTGAACAAGTAATATACATTCATAGTTCTAAAATATGGCTTGGATTCTTCAAAATGCTAATGAAGGTAGGGCAACAAAATCTACAAAATTCTCACAGAAAAAAAGAAGAAAATACAAGGACACAATAACAAAAGTAACTACTGAAATAATCTTGCCAAAGATAGGCTGAGGAGCATTGACCTCACCCCTGTTCCCTCTGTCTTCTTTCCTATCTGCACACACCCAAGAAAAAAATCAATACCTTTGATGTCAATTTAACTTCTTCAAATTGGTTGGGCAATTCAAAGCCTTCATAATCTCAGCCAATATTGCAATTACTAGTTTGTATATATAACATTTTATGAGTGTGATGTTCTGTCAGCAGACGGTATCTCTCTCTATGAGTGGGATTGCTGCTCCAAATGTAAAAGACATTTGTCACTTTACTAAACACACCAAAATTGTCCCATTGGATCAGATGACAAAAACACTTGCCATTTTTGTGAAAGAGACCAAAAATTTCCCTCTTTGGAGTATCCCCACTATATGTGTATAAAAACGGCCTCTTTCTGTATAATGGGGATAAAATGTCTTGTCTAAACACTGATTTTGTGAACTCAATAGGCAAAAGCCATGTGTTATAACAGTTCAAATTTATATTCTCTTAGTATGAAGTAAATTGTAGGCATCTTTTCAGATGTTGATTTAAGGGGTCAGGGAAACTTCAGGGCCAGACTGCTCTGGATGAGAATAAGCTAATCCTTTAGTCGATGGTTGCAGGTAAGTTTGTCAGTAAAACAGTATGAGATGAGGGCTTGTTGAGAATACAGAGCCAGTAAATGGAAGTGGTCAGAGCAATGCCTTGCACGTAGTAGGTCTTATTCTTTACAATGCTCCTGCAATGGTGAGTTAATGTAGGAAAGCCCAGTGGACTTTAACTGCTCAGCCTTAGTTCTGACCAGACATAAAGCAAGACCCTGTGTCCTTACTGTCACAGAGAAAAACCCTTTCCAATCAAAGGAAGCAAAGTCTTTGGAAACACTACCAAAGCCTGTCAGAGGCTTGCCGCCAAAGCACTCTGGCCATTTATAAACTCTGCCAGTCTGTCTCCCTCACGTGTCAAGCTGTGCAGCCTCATTTCTGTTCCCATCGGCCCATTCTCAGGGAATGTCTTATTTCAGAAGATGGAATCCCTTGGTGCTTCCTGAACTGCTAACATGAGATGTGTTTGCAGCTACCTGTCCATCTGCCGAGTACACTGAAGAGCCCCGGAAAAGACTTGCTGCTCAAACCAAGCCTGAGCCATGATCAAGTCCAACCTGAGCCATGATAACACTCAGCTCGTTATCATCAGAGAATCTTTAGGATTCTCTGAATCCCAGCTTTAATGAGTGTTTGTGGTTTGCTCCTTTATCTTCATTTTTCTGAAAACTCTAAGCCTGTCTTGTGCTAGTCCCCTTGACAGATCTGGTAGGAGAGAGAGAGAGTTCCTGCATACTTTCTTTAAGGATCTGCTTGAGGTTTCCATTTCTCTGAATTTCTTACAGCATTCAACACAACATACAGCAAATTGGTGGTTGAGTTAGGAATCTTCTGTGTTTCTGCCTTAAGGGCTTGTTCTCCCTGGCTAGATCTTCTATATTACCCAGGACTGAAAGCACTGGCAAGGCCAGATACCTGGACTCTATGTAGCATTTACTCTGTACTTCATGTTACCCGAAAGCTTCTGCCTATGGTTTCAGAGTCCCATAAATACCAGAGAATGACTTTAGGACCTGAAGTATCTGCTCGATATTTTGTCTCCATAGTTTATTTAGCTATGAGATTGGTGCAGGATATTAGCAATTCACTGGGTATCAATTTTCTTTCAATTTTTACTTCCTGCTTTTCCCTATCTATCCACAAATTCTCCAAAAAGACTTACAGATTACCATGATCTACCTACCATGGGCAGTGGGAACCAAACTTGAGTACTTACAATGCTCCTTATTTCTGAGCCATCTCTCCAGCACCCCCTCATCTATAATTTGCAGTGTCCCAGAGGGCAAACAGTGTTATAGAAATCCCAATGAGGTCCTGCTTGGGTTCGGAGGAGTTGCAGAAGCTTCAGATTTATTAACAACAGAAATGAGTAGTTGTCTTTCCTGTGTTCTCTGTTTTCTGTTCTGAGCATGATAATATTTGTGCAGAGTGGACTATATTATCTCAGCTTTGGGTAGAAGACCTGAGGACTCAGTGAGTATTTTGCATGAGGTGGGAAGGTTGCAGAACTAAGAGTATTTCCTGGGCAATTGAGCCTGCACGGCTTCACCCACTGTCCTTGACAGTGTCTGTTGATGCCCCTGGTGAAGGACAGTTTACATCTATCTATGCATACCAATTTCCAGTGGAGATGGATTTAATTCATAGCCTTGACTTCCACAAAACCATTCTCCTCGTTTCAAAACGAAATTAAAGCTCTCTTCGAAAAATCACAATATAAAACATGTTTTTAAAGAACATAAAATAATTCCCAGTGGAACAGCAAGAACACGATTTGAGTAGAGTCATTTAGAAACTGATTTCTTTAAAAAGCTTCTTCACCTTTCAAAAATATTACATAAACAAATAATAGGGAGGCAGCCACTTATGGCAAGGATGCATTCTACAAATTTTTTTATGATTTCCAAACATCTATAACCTTTACCTCTAACACATATTCTCAGACTTTCAACCAGTCATGATTTTCCATTTCCACAGTGATTATTTCAAAAGACAATATGTTTCCAGTAGATGAGGTCAAGGAATATTAGTTTATTTTACCTTCAGTCTTTTATTCTTTGTTGGTTTTATCTCTGGTAATTTATCCACAACAACCACACATATGACTTGGAGAGTACTAAAGGAAGAAAAGATAATCAGAAGATGGTTAAGTATTGAAACAACCCATTTCTTTCTATGCTGAGGAAGTAATTGTTACCTAGTGTAGAATGACAGACATTGGAAAAAGCACGAAGGCTAAAAACATCTGTTTCTTTGTTTGATTTAAGAATAGAGGGTTCTTGTCTTTTACTTTAAAAAAAAATCTATTGATTTCACAAGGTAAGGCATAGAAGGAACATACCAGAAAGATTTCATAAAACAACTCAGAATGACAGCACACTTTTCTCTCCTCCTAAATTTAATTCTCTTTTCAGCCTGTACAATTAGAACGAGCCTTTTATGTAATGATTACTCAATTTGGGCTTCATGGATTTACAAAAGAAATATGGACCCTGTCCAAGTAGGCTTACCATCAGAAGTAGTTCCTATTACACCTTAGAGCTGAGGTGTAAATCAATTCCCCAAAACATGTTCATGTAGTTTGCCTTTAAACTATATAATCATCATGATATGAAGTTGGTGGGCATGAGTATGATGGTATGTGTATATATATATATGTGTGTGTGTGTATTTTGTAAGTGTGTCCTTTTGTTTGATTTTCATTCATTTCTTTTTTCTTTTTATAGTTTTCAAATTTCTTTTTCTTCTTATTAGAAAAGAAGAATGAATATATTCACATAATATATCCTATCTATGATTTCTCCTCCCTTTATTCCTCCCTGCTTCTTCCCACCTCCCTTCCCATCTGGATCCACCTCCTTTCTGTCCCTTATTAGAAAACAAAGAACATTATAATGTATAAAATTGAAACAAAATATAATAAGCTAAGCAATAATTAACACATCAGAATTAGACAAGACAAATAAACGGAAGGAAAGAGCCCAAGAGAAGGCATAAGAAACAGAGAACCACTTGTTTGCACACTCAGGAATCAATCCCCTAAAAATACTAAGCTGGAAGTCGTAAAAGATATGCAGAGAACCTTGTACAGACTCGTGCAGACTCTACAAATGATGCCTCTGTTTCTTTGAGATCATATGAGCTTTGATCATGTTGATTTAGAAGATCTTATTTTCTTGGTGTCCTACATTCCTTCTGGCTTTAACACTCTTTTTGCCTCCTCTTCCATGGGATTCCCTGAGCCCTGGGGGATTGGTATATACATCTTATTTACTGCAAGTTTCTTAGGGAACTATACAACTATCCAATCAATTCTAGATACAGAAATAATCAGTTTTTGGTCAAAAATAACAATAACTACATTATGATGTTAAAACTTTTTAAACTACATTGATTCAGTGGTTGCAATATTGTTTATATCTTTGACCTTAGGCTCCTATGTAAATGCAAACTATAAGATCTGAAATAGTTCAGAAAAGATCTGGATAAATTTAAATGTTCAATATATGAATTGCACCCACTAGTCTACTTTGTATCAATTGCTGCCTTCTTATCTCTATAGTATTTTGATAGATACATAGACATTGATAATCTTTTACCATGTGTCTAAGTATGTAACAATTAGAAAATTGCTGGAGCCCTCTATGCACATTTGTAACTTGCAATCAGTTTGTATATAGAAGGCGATGGCCCTCTCTGCTGCTCCTTTACTATCTTTATTTTATGCTATGCCAATGTAAAGGGTGCATCCCTAAAAACAACTAACAAGAGAATTGTGGGAAAATCTTAACAGTTGAGCAATTTTTTTTTTTGAGGCAGGGTTTCTCTGTCGCTTTACAGTCTGTTCTGCAACTATCTCTTGTAGACCAGGCTGGCCTGGAACTCACAGAGATCTGCTTGCCTCTACCTCTTGAGTCCTGGAATTAAAGACAGGTACCAGCACCTCCCAGCTCAATTAACTAATCTTATACTTATTCCAACAGTTAGTTTTAAGTATTATAGGGGCTTCAGAGAAATAAATTCATAGTTTTTTTCCGTACCATAATATACCCAAATAAACAGAAGTAACTTTGGAAATACTACTTTTTTGTGAGTGAACAGGAACTGGCAACTCTAGATTAAGCTAGTGGTTATGCCCTGGCCATGTGCTGCAAAGCAAAGCATTGGTGAGGGCTGTTGCCAGGGTGGAGGGCCACTGCACTGTCAGCAAGGAATGGGAAAGCCAGAGAGGATCTCTCAAAGAAAGAATGGTTTATGTTTAATACTTAAGAAGCTAGAAAATGAATGAGAGTTGCTTCATTTCTTCAAGAGATTATGATTTGCACTTGTATGTTTCTCTATCCCAATAGAATCTTAAGCTTTTTAAAGTTCATATTTATTTTCTGTCCAGTCATGCTGGCCTCCAAACACTGTTCAATCACAAGAAAGTTTCAATCTTTGTGCTCTTGCATTATTGAACACTCTTAATATTCCCTAAGCCTACTCACTCTGGAAACACTTCTCTACCATATGCAACTGTCTGAGAAAAATCTACTTGTATGCAGTAGATTGCTTTTATTCATTATTCATTACAACATTATTTAGTTGAACAACATACCAAAGAAAACTTGGTTCTGTTGTGGGAAATGTACAAACTCAGAGAACTAAATTATTTTACTATAAATGCTTTAAAAAGAGCAGGCTTTATGGACCTCATTATTTGGTCTGTGCTGAGGAAACAAGTTTTCTCCAATGGAAAATAAGCCGTAAAGGCAGAAGCTATGTGATACAGTGTATTCAATAAAAGTTGGAGGTCTAGATTCTGCTAGCAACACAATAAATGAATAAGGAAATCTCATTAAAAGTTTTACAATTGACAATCAATAAGTATTTAGTGAGTAGACATTATCTGCCTAGAACTATCTTAATTTCAAGAAATGCAAACTGACCATGAAATGTGACTGCCCTATGCCCTTGATTGACATTCCTTAGCATGTTGGGGTAAAAGGATACTTTTATCAAGATGTAACTCTGTGTGTGATCTGCTGTTGTTTCTCTTTGTTACGAGAGAAAGTCTTGGTAAGGAAGATTCCTAAGTTTCTTTGGGCATTATCAAGTCATAATGTACCCAATCTAGATTAATATAAAAATTGTGAACCACTAGGTATAAAATGCTTCATTATCTTCCTTGGGTCTCCATCCTGTTTCCCTGGTTTAGGTGTGCAGGTGCATCATAATTTTCTCCTCATGGGCTGGTTTGATCCACAGAAAATTTACAAATCTGCCTTGAAAATTTTACTTACACAAATGACCCTAGAATAGCTTTGTCTTTATTTTTTAAGATTTTATTTGTAATTATGCATGGAGGTTTTAAGTGCACATAGCCCACGTGCCCATAGATTCCAGAGGAGTAAGATCCCCCTACAGCCTGAGTTATTGACTCTTGTGCTCTGACTTAACTCTTTTTATCTGCTTCTGAAGAAACTGAATTTTGAATCTGAAAACTTCAATTGAATAAATGTAGTTGAGAGTGTGACATGGTGACAAAGCACTTGTCTAGGATGCAGTAGACCATGGTTTCAGTCACCAGGATGTGCAGACAAGGCAGATAGATGCTTTCCCTTGGGTTGTTTGCATTCTGCCTAACCCTGTTTTGTGGTATTATATGACAGTTTTTCAAATTGTTACAATCGGAGGAAATGGGACCATGATATAACAGACTTCTTTGTATGCCTTCTTAAATTTGCATATGAATCTATAATTATCTCAGTAGTAAGCAAAGAAGATAAAATAGCCAAGTGCTGTATTTTCTAATTAGGTTTCCGGTATGACTTATTGATATCTGGGCAGGTGAAATTGTGCAAGATGGATATATGAGACTGTAGCTCAGTGGTAGAGAGGTGCCTTGCATGCACAAGGCCCTAGAGTCAAACACCAGTCCTAAAGAAAATAGGAAACTCAATAAATTGAACATATTAAGTCAAGCTTAAATTTCACAAACATGAATTAGTTTGAATCAAAATAATGAATATTAGAATTCATTAAGTACAGCCAATAGTGGCTTCTATCTTAGTTTCCTGTGCCTTGAACAGATACATATTTCAGAAATGACAGCCATTTTAAACATCTAAATGAAGTGAATTTTAAACCAGGCTTCAAATCACTATTTCCCAAATGCAAAACTGACATTTTCTAATTAATAAAATGTAACATCCTGTTTTTCACTGGAATATAATTAATGATAATTTCTAAGTGACTATAAAAGCATTTGGAACTAAAGAAGAAATAAAATTATGATTAGTTACATATCTCCTTATATTCTCATAACCACAGTCATTTTCTTGTTAGACAAATATTCAAGTGTGTTTATATTAGAGCACTGATGTGCTTTCACTTACATATCACATGATGGAACTGTTCAGATCACCTTGTTCTTCTAAAGACAGGGTGACTGATCTGGAGTAGAAGTGCCTTCTTTGGTTCTCAGTCTGTGTGTCACTCCACTG
This sequence comes from Ellobius talpinus, assembly GCA_001685095.1. Taxonomy (NCBI): domain Eukaryota; kingdom Metazoa; phylum Chordata; class Mammalia; order Rodentia; family Cricetidae; genus Ellobius; species Ellobius talpinus. The sequence goes on along the minus strand of LOJH01000457.1, from coordinate 48,484 downwards.
TGCCCATAAAACTAAGGGAAATTAAGTAGAAAATATAAAATATCTATGAAAATACCTATGAAAAATAAGGAACACACACATTGAGTATGTCTTACTCAATAAAGACCTTCCACTGTGTGGACTGGATAATTAAAACTGCTGCAATATTCATACCTACTCCAGATCATTGTCAGTGCTTTTCCTATCAAAATATCAATAACATTCTTTACAAAAACAGAAAAAAATTAACATTTGTAGAGAACTATAAGGGCCTCTGAATTTGCAAAGAGATTTCAAGAAAAAAAAGCTGGAATGTTGCAAATATGCACTGCAAAATTATAGTAATTAAAACAGTAACATAGGAAATACTTCAAGACTTTTGTGAAGGTAGACAATTGGAAATGATCTCAGATGGGTAGATTATAAAAGCAAAACATTTGTGAAGGGGAAAGCATCAGTTACAAAACTTACATAAAGGAAACACAGTATTTTCAAAGTACTGACTCAAGAAAAGATTGATATACACAAGTGAAAGGAACTTTCACCAAAGAACAAATAACGTGACTTAAAAGGGGGATAAATGACCTGAAAAGAGATTTGTTAAATTAATATAGATAAAAGGGTAGCGGGCATAAGAAAAATGTTCAAAATGACAATTCCTAGTTAAATACAAATTAAAATCATGGCAAGACAGCAATTAGATTGCTAGAGACATGTCAGAGAGGACAATGAAAGGCCATGAGGCCTTAACCCTATATGAAGAACTTCAGACACAAAGGAATGTAGCAACCAGGAAAAATATTCTTCCCCAGAGATGAGCACACTAGCTCATGTTTTTTCAGTATTGAATACTCATCTCTGAAAATACAAAAATGCACAAATAACATTGTACAAACTAAGCAGATTACACTTAGGTATATGTATGTATAGATATATATATGCAAATAACATTTCTAAACTTTTTTTGGTTATAAATCCATCCAAACTGCAGTTTCTTCTCTCTCTAATCCTTCAAGTCCCACCCCCATGTCCCTTTTTCCCCAGATTCACTCTTCCAGCATTTTCCTTTGGAAAAAAGAACAGGCCTCCAAAAGATATAATCCAAATATGTCATAAAAGATAAAACAAGACTAACCTCAAACCCTAGTATCAAGCCTGGGCTAGGCAACCCAGTAGGAGGAAATGGGTCCCAAGAGCAGGCAGAAGAGCCAGAGACATCTCCACTCCCACTGTTAAGAGTTCCACAGAAACCACCAAGCTAACAAGAATCTTTATGCAGAGGACCCAGCCCAGACCCATGTAGTCAAAATGATTGCCACTTTGGTCTCTGTCAGCCCCTATGAGCCCTGCTTTGTTGATGTCTATGGGCCATGTTTTTCTGGTATCCTTGACCACCCTATTTCTACAATTCTTCCCATCTCCCTTCTGTGAGGCTTCACAAGTGCTGTAGGACAATGGTCTGTACCCTGTCACTTGTATTTTAATAAAATGCTGATTGATCAGTAGCCAGTTAGGAAGTATAGGCAGGGAAACCAGACAGGAAGTAGGGGCAGGGAGACAAGAACAGGAGAATTCTGGGAAGAGGAAAGACATAGTCTTCAGTCATCACCCAGATGCAGAGGAAGCAAGATGAGAATGCCTCACTGATAAAGGTACCAAGCCACGTGACTAACATAGATAAGAATAATGAGCTAATTTAAGATGTAAGAATTAATTAATAAGAAGGCTGAGCTAATAGGCCAACCAGTTTATAATTATTGTAGACTTCTGTGTGTTTTTTTTAGGACTGAATGGCTGCAGGACTTGGCTGGACAGAAACTACAGTCAACACCCAAGCTCCAAGGGGAGGGACCTGATGGAGATCTCCAATTTGACTTTTACTATGCCTAACAATTGGCTGTGGGTCTCTGTATCTGCTCCCATTAGCTGCCAGAGGAAACTTTTCTGATGGTTATTGGGCTAGGCACTGGTCTATGTGTGTAGCAGAATATCATTAGGAATTATTTCATAGATTTTTTTTTCTATCTTAGGCCTCTGGGATATTCAGCCTTTCGTCCTGTTATTCAGACAGTGTTGGGCATGGCCTCCCTTTTGTGCCCTCAAATTAGACCACTCCCATAAGTTCTGTGCCTTCATTACCCCAGCACTTCTTGCAGGAAGGATAGATTGTCAGTCAAGGGTTTTGTGACTGAGTCAGTATCCCAGTCCCACCATGGAACATTGCCTGATTACACAAGACAGCTGGTTCTGTTTCCTTGTTCTCCATTCCTAGGAATTCTCCCTAGGCTCCCCCATGTATAATCCTGGGAGTTTCTACTGCACTAGGTTTTCACAGCCCCCCAAATGTGTCCCAGTTTTACTTGTCTCCCTGTCTCTTTCCCTCCATTCCCCCCAACCTGATGCCCCTGGTTCCCCTTTCAATTCCCCTCCCAGTTTACTCACAAAATCTATTTTCCCTTCCCGGTGACTTCCATAACAATAATAAAATATAAAGAGGCCATAAATTTGAAAGAGAGAAAAGAGGCATATGAGAAGGTTTGAAGAGAAGAAAGGGGAACAGAAATGATATAATTATATTATGATCTCAAAAAAACAGATTATAAGAAGAAGATAAGGAATGTGAGTGGAGTGTATGAAACACTCTCTACGCTGTTAGCAGGATCCATTGATGGCAAAGTACAGTGTTTCCTCGCTATAGAATAAAACTAGAGACATGTCTGCCATATAACCTAGTAACCCCACTGTTTTTATATTTAAATGAAAAGAAGTACATCATCCTGACTGCTATATTATTTGCAAGAACAAAGAGGTGAAACTAACTTAAATATCCATTAAGTGATAAATGAAAAAAAGAAATGTGGTACATATTCATGGAAGAATACTATTCCTTTATACAATGAGGACATCCAGTCATTTTCACCTTTATCATTTATACTGTAGTTATTTTCCTAAATCCTGTTCCAACACTGAAACCTTTTAGTGTCTTTCAGCAACTTAGGAAGTAAAGTCTTGTTAGTGCATTGTTAATCTGGCTCTTTGGGTAATATCTCTTTTCTCTTCTCTTCAAGCATCCTTGACTGTTAATAGCTAAATGTCATAATAGTCTAAGCCACCTTCATCTTGGAATGGATCATTATATTGCATCCAAAATGCCTGTTGATGACTATGTACATTAATTAATATGACATTAAAACTCCATCTAAAATTTTCTAATGGCTTCCCATCTCACTGAGAGTAAACTCCAGTCTTCCAATGACCTTAAAGCATGTACTCCTAGAGACTCATAATTCCTTCTGTTCCTACACTCTGAGCTCCAGGGAGGTAAAGAGACATACTGCAGACAGTCCTCCCTTAGAGGCTAAGGAGCTTGCAGACAGTCAGCATGGGGACATCTGCCTATTCATGGCATCTTTCACCTCAACTGAATGAGGGCTACAGGCAGAACTCCAGAAACAATAAGGCTGAAGGATAATTTTGTTTTAGGGCCCACACACATTATGCAACAACCAAACCAAGTTTATCCACATGTCTATCACCTTAAGACCATCATTTCTATATGATATACATTTACAAATCCTCCCTTATGACTGTGATGAGCAAGACAGTACAACAGTGTTAACTACTCACACTACACGCGTGGTAGATATCAGACTAGACTACAGTGGCATGTACCTTGTCAGGTGAGAGGGTTTCTTGAAACTCACCTAAGCAATGCATCAAGACTGTTGCAGACCAAACACACAAAGAAGATGATGATACATTCTTATCTATTAAAAAGAATGAATCCCCTCCTTAGTCAAAACACTCATGGACTTAGAACAGTTGTGTTAAAGGGAATGAATCAGACACAAAAAGAGTAACATCACATGATCTGACTTACATGAAATCTAAGAAATTAAGTGCTAATTTTGAAGGACCTATACAGTTATTTGGTTACACAGTTACAAACCTAGAAGAATGCACTAGGAATTTTGTTCTAAAGTCTAGAATACTTTGAACTCGGATGAATTCCAGATAAAGGACTGTCCCAATTCTTAAAGCAAGTCCAGAACCATTAGGAAATGAAGTTGAGTGACATATCATAGTGTATGCGAATCAACTCTTCGAAAATCCAGAAGTTACAAGATTAAGATCAAAAATTGTCTGACAGTAGAATAACGACAGTCAGCAGACAGTCCCTGGCACTTGGCCCACCTGCCTCTTCATCATGCAGTCCTTTCCTCATCATTCTGTCCCCAACTAAATAAAATTTGCAGGGCCAAATAAGGCTTAAACATACCCACAGGTATAATTTAGTTTGCCAAGAAGCAAGTTTTTAAATTGACTTGCAGATCTGTTTAGTTTGGCATTGATGGTACAGTTTGCTGCAGGCTCTACCTCTCCTGAGCTTTTCAAGTCTGTGTCACCTGGCTGCCCCTGAAGGCATTTCATTTTGCTACCTTTAATTATTTTTATCATCCTCTAAGACCAAGCCCATGGGTTTTCTGTCCTGTTTTTTTTATTTAACACATCATATTATCTCCATAGTAGAAATACCTGTTTGTATAATTGCTTCTGCTTATGATTGTGCTGATGGTCAGGATCTGGGTCTGAGTCAGCTCAGTGCTTCCTCAGTGTCTAAGGCAGTATCTCGAACAACATAAATTTCTGCATTAGATTCATAACTCTGGCCACCCTAAAATCAGGTGTTCCTCAGCAAGTCACCAGTTTATTCATTTTCACATCACATTAGTTATTTATGTCATCATTAAAGTTAATCACTGAGGGAAAAAAGATCAATTTGAAAATGTTCAATCCAATCTGTTTGCTTCACGACTCAAATCACTGAATCATGCTGGTTAAGGTCAAGTGGTTAAGTTAATTGGATTGGATGACTACTTTCTGAGTGAGCAATCCTTTTCTCACCATCTGCCTTTGAATAGTTGATGTAATCAATTGTGTGGACTTACAAATAATTGCAGAATAAAGTGACTTTAAAATCATACAGATTGCATTGTAGGTTTATTTACTCTTTTCTATCCTTAAGGGGTTCATGGAAATGGGTGTAGAGAAGGACATATGGTTATATCATCAGGGAAAATAGAAACATTGTACAGCTCTTGGATGTCTGTTAATACAATATAGAAATGAAGATAAGAGCTATTTTATTGGTTTTGTATGTGTGTATGAGAAAGAGAGAGAGAGAGAGAGGTAGGATTCCCCTCTGTATGCTGTGAATGCTGTTGGTTAATAAAGAAGCTACTTTGAGCCTATTGCAGTGCAGAATAGGACAAGATGGGAATTCCAAACAGATAGTGGAGGAGAGATTCGGCAGAGTCAAAGAGAAGCCATGTAGCCACAGCAGGAGACAGATGCCAGGTGCTGGACTGAAACTTACCAGTGGGTCACAACCACATGGCGATACACAGATTAATAGAAATGGGATAATTTAAGATATGAGAACTAGTCAATAAGAAGTGTGAGCTAATAGGCCAAGCAGTGTTGTAATAATATAGTTTCTGTGTGATTATTGTGGGTCTGGGCAGCCGGGAAAAGAATGAATTGCCTCCATCTACATGTGTTTGTGTGTGTGTGTGTGTGTGTGTGTGTGTGTGTGTGATGTGGGTGGGGCCAGGGGAAGGTGTGCCATGATTCATGTGTGGAGATCCAAGGACAACATTGTGGAGTTGATTGATCCCCTCCATTTTCATTGGACTTTGGAGATTAAATTTAGGCTATCATGTTTATGGAGGAAGTGTCATCACCCTCTGAGACATATCAGCTGCCCTAGATGAGATATTTTTGATTGAACAAACACTCTGTAACCAATGATTACAAAGTAAACTTACTAATTAGAAGACGTGCCCAGAGGCAGCTGGGATTTGTGCCCTGCTCTACGATGGGGGTGATGTAAGCTGTGCTCCCGTGTCTAGTTCCTTTTGGTTGCCCTGTTCTCCAAATCCAGATTTTTCATATGGATTGTTCTCCTGCAACTAAATGAGTGACCTTAGTGTAGGGAAACCTTACACGAAGGGAAAGACTGCTTAGCGAATAGAATGGGGCGTGGTAGTGACAGCTTCTCTCAGTTTCATTGAACTGCTAGTAGCTTAGTTGGTATGCATTAAGGAAGAAAAAAAGAAAACTTCACAAATGTAATTGTCATTTTACAGAGTCAGTATACACCCTGTATGGGAAAGTGACAGCTGTCCATCCAAAGAAACGGATACATTTCAAACTTTGAGGATGAATAACACTATTCCCTGGCAAACTCTCCATTTAAGTATGCTTGTATTAGATAGCAATAAAATAATTTGCCAAGTTTCTTGTCCACAGAGGGTACCAGTAAGCAGTATAACCTGTATAGGGATTCTGTCTGGAATTCCCTGATTGTCCTTAGGTGACAATCCCACAGGACAACCCCACACTGAGGTATAGGCATTTATGGTTCTTATTTTTATTTAAGTGTGTCACGATTAGGCCAGGTGGTGGTGGTACATACCTTTAATCTCAGCACTCAGGAGGCAGAGACAGGCAGATCTCTGAGAGTTCAAGGACAGCCTGGTCTACAAGATCTAGTTCAATCTAGTTCCGGGACAGCTAGGGCTGTTACACAGAGAAACCTTGTGTGTCATGATGAGCTAGTTCTCATTTTTGCTGGTGTATTTTGGGACTATGTCTGATCAATGTTTGGGAAGAAAGTGTTGTTTATTTGGTTGGGGAGACTAGGTACTCATTTCACTGAGATCCTGAAACAGAAGTTTTACCTTCCTGGTTAATGGGGAAAAAAAGGTAACAGTCCATTTCACTTATTTCCTTAGGATTTATTAGCTCTCTTCAGCCTCAGATATCATATGAAGTCTGGAGACTATACTTACAAGGCTTTGGGGCGAGATCAGCAGTTGCAGTGGTGATAATCATACAGTAAATAAAGGCACAATTTACCTTTCATGTAAATTTTTATTTATTGTTATGTGAATGAGAATCTGAAGCAAGAGCCAGGAAATCAATCTCAAAGATGACAGCAGCTGCCGTGTTCTTTTATTGTTCTAGGGGTTAGCTCCTTGTTTTTGTACCAAGTAGGTCTGTTTTTAATTGAGAACATGCTACAGAGAATGTGCCTTGATGAGGGATGCTAAGATTTAGAAGATGAAGTAGATCTGAAAGATTTTCCAGCCCAACTCCTTATTTCACCAATGAATTTAGAGTGACATGTCACAGCATCATATAGTTGCATAACATAGCATATGGGAGATTGAAGATTGTGATGTGAGAAAGCCAGAAACAAGCTGAGTTCATGCTAGGCATCCTCCCTCTGTGGGTCCTGCTATGTCCAGCGGCACCAACAGCTGCCCTCAGGGCTCAGAGTCTGCCCAGTCTGTGAAGGAGGGAGATCGGCCTTTCTTCTTTCCTGAAGCTTATTTCAGGGATGCTCTGGGAAGGTAGCTGAGGATGCAAGCCTTCCACCTTTTCCCAGGGAGTGTGGCAGAACTGTCTGCCTTTTAGGTTTCAGGATCCTGTAGCTATGGCTTTCTTGCCCTGTACATTGCTCTGTAATGTTCTATATCAATGGTAATGGTATTTTAAAAATAATTACTTCCAGGAGTTTTACATATGATATCTGGGAGGTTTGCAAGCTACCTCCTTCTGGACTGCTTATCCTGCCAACTTCCTTTAACTGTTAGCTGCTATAGCCATTTGACTTTTCTGCTGGGCAGGTAGTAGTAATTTGGGGGCTGGGTCCTTAATTAGATTCCAGCAGCTCAATTCCCTGGTTCATTTACCCTGAACCACCTTCAAATTGAATTGTTTTTGTGTTTTATATTTTTTTCCCTCACAGTCAGCCCAAGTAGGAAGGGATCCTGGGCAATTACATGGGGACACAGCCTTCTTTTCCCGGCTTCTGACGAATCCTCCTGCCCTTTTGTGTCCCTTCTCCATTATGCCTTCACAGCCACATGCTCTGTACCTTCTGCTTAAACGGCTTGCATGTCCTCCGTGAACCATCATGATGTACGACACGTACAGTCCCAGGGCCAGATGAATGGTTTTCCATTAGAAGTATACTGTGCCATCTGGGGCACCTGAGAAGATAATGCCGCAAAGACACCCCCATCTCTCACACCCTCGAAGGAAAGATTTGTACCGCTTTGTCTGGCTCTCTGCTAGCACTGCAGTGCAACGTGCCTGGGCTCTGAAAACTGTCGTTCTCTGCAGTATCTCAGCGCACTCTGCAGCTTGCGGTGGACGAGCTGGAAATGGGATTCTGTGTGCACCAAAAGGTAAAATACAATTACAATACAAACTGTCAATACAAATACAAGGATGTCCCTCCGTTAAAGCAATCATGTGAAATCCTTGCCTCTTGAAAGGGTTTACAGAACAAGTGGACTATTTAAAAAGAATAAGGCCCTTCACTGGGCTACAATATTAGCCATTTCCTTAGTTCAGCACCTTTGTCATTTCTCCCGTGATTGAAAGTTATTGGTAGGGAGAAGTCTTGGTTGCTGCATAAGCCTCCGTAGGTGAATTAGTTGTGTGTGTGAGTGTGTACACCTCCATGTCTTTTAAGTCTGTTAAGACAATGTTGTTGCCTTAAAGGGAAAAAAAGAGAACAACCTTTGCTTAGCATTCTTCCTAAGACCCAGTCTTCATTGCAGTAGCTACAGAGAATCTACCTTCACTTTCCCCAGCTGCCGCCTGAGAATGTTAGAGGGATCCAGCTTTGAGATTGGAGGAAGCAGTTTCTGAGGCTCGCCTTTCCTTCTCCCACACCTCCCTTCTCTCATTGGCACTGCATCTACAGTGACCTCCAGTCCATTTTTTATTCCTTTGTCAAATGCTTTTATTCACAGGAAACTGAAGGCTCATGTTTACTAGGAATAGAAATAGAAACACAATAAAACCCGGTTTGATAGATGATCTAGCCTATTCTCCACTCTTCCCTGTTGTTTTATTGATTTACAGAACACAAAGGCTAATCTGAATTTACATTGCTTGTATTTTCCCCTGATCTCTAAGGAATTGTTCTCCTTTGCTCAGATTAACCAAGCCAATTTTCCCCCTTTGTATCCAGTAGTTCTTTGCCAGTCAAATAGCCTGTCAACTAATCAATGTATACTGCAGAAACTAATTTTTACTTTAAACAAACATCCTAACATTGTGTTGACACAATTAAATGATTTCTGAATTATACCATATATCCAACACACGCCCTGGGGAGCAGGTAAGAACTACAGCTGAAAACAAGTGCACGTGCCCCAGCATCAAATTAAATATTTTCCCCTTAATCCTGGCACCAGCAGCTGTTAGGTATGGTAGCTTATTGCATATGGCCTACATAATGAGGCTGATCCAGGCAGTTCCAGCTTCTCCACTGAATGTTGAGTAGCTCTGCTCTTCCCAAGGACATTAAGAGTTACAGAGATTGGAAGTTCTCACGCCAATGAAGAGGCTCTGCATACAGGTTTGGAGATGAGGGGAGAAAGCATTCAAAGCCAGAGTTTCTACCTTGATTAAAATAGAAGGGATTGATTTCTGAATAAATCAAAACTGGCAGACTCCCCAGAGTTATGGCAGGACATAGGAAGGAAGGGGGAGGCAGGGCAAACGGGGAAATCTTTGCTCTCTTTGAAACCTGTCAAGAAATTAGGTCAACATGATTTTATATTTTAATGAAATAACTTAGGGTAAGCCTGAGACCTGGAGGCTGCTAATACTTTTATGCTAGAGCGGTTTGTCATGCTTGACGTAATGTCTGGCTCTGCATAAGAAGCATCGAAGCTAATGTTCTCCATGGCTAATCGTAGGCCCTTAGCTGTTCCTGTCTTTTTAAATTTTCAGTACCTGGAGTATCAATATGGATGTTCCCCTCTCTAACAGTATAAACACAGTGCCGGCTGCACATCATCATTTCAATTGTCAAAACAGATGAAAGGATTTCTGATACTCCAATTAAACTAACCCACAAAAATCATTTTAGAATACGCTCCATAAAATAACCTGAATGTTAAAACACCCGAACCTCCAGACACCCTTCTGACTGCATCCTTAGCATTTTCCCCTCCACAGCCGCAGTCCTTATCTGATTTGATTACTTTTAGAATGAATTTGGTTTTGAACATGAAAGCTGAGGAAGCTAAATTGGAAGAATAATGGCTTGGCATTTTATGTCATTTGGTTGAGATTGCAGGTGTGGGAGTCAGGCCCGCTCTTGTAACTTGTGCTTGGCTATTTCCCCTTTAATTATCCGAATTTGAAATGGATTGCCTGTTCCAAATTACACCACACTTAAGGGACTTGCAAAGAATGTTTATGATTTAGGATCCCACGTTATTGCCTTGATGAAAAATTATGCAGACACACTTATAGCCCTGCAGGAAAACTACATCTTGTAAAACAAGAGTATTTGACAGACACCAGGAAGCTGAAGATGATAAAATGCATTTTCAGCTCCTTTTGTTATTAATCAAAAGGGGGTATGTGCTAATGGTGGCCTGAGGTATTAGATGAGAGCGCTCTCCAGAAAGGGTTTATTCCAGGATCATTGTGGTCAGAAAAAGTAACAACTGGTCCAGATGACTTAAAATTCTCTTCTTTGAAGCCATTTTGGTTAAGATATAGTTTCTTAACAGCAGGATGGTAATAATCTTCAAGTTCTCAAAATAACTTGCATTATACCAAAAACTATATCCCTGGATCAATAAAACAATACATCCTTAATACAAGGGCAGTATCCTGTTTGTCAGTCATATTTCCTTAAAATGTCAATACACACTTTAGCACAGTTTTATCAGTCAGGTATCCCATTGTCAGAACTCAGTATTTCTTAGGTTTGCTGCCTTCCTGGAATGCCCTGTTATCTTTTGGATTTCATACGATGTTGCAAAGCTTAATCACTCTGAATACATATTTTATCCTACTGATATAATCCATGGAACTCAGTCTTATTGGTGTTTGCACGGTACCTTTAAAAACCACCTTTACTACGTTATTATAATCCGAAATATAATGTAAAGTTTGATATTACTCTTATTCTGATGATGCCCTTTTATTGGTACAGTTAATATCATTTATGTCCAGAGGGCTTACTGATGCAATTATACCTCAGCCTCGTCATTTCATCCTCCTAACTTTCTGCTCTCTGACTTTTGTTTTGCTCCTTTCCGCCTCTGTGGTTGTTCTCACTTGGACTGTCTGAGAATTTCTGATATACTTTTAAAATTAATCCACTAGGTATTTGAAGATACCTTTTAAAATTTACGTTTTTGTTCCACCTCAAATGGTTGCAGCATATGGATATAACTTCTAAGTAATTAGTATTTTACCATTTCAATAAGTTATAGAAGCCAGCAGTCATCCATATTCAATTACTCTCTTTCCTTTTTATTCTGTCCTTCGTGTATTTGGGCACCAGATAATTATGTGTGTCTATACATATAAATATCTATGTTTTGAATAAATGTTATGAATTATACAAAACAAGTACAGTGGCACCTGCCTGTAATTCCAGCTCTACAACAGATTGAGGCAGCAGGGTTATGTGACCCAGAAAATTCAAAACCTGTCTGGACAACATAGTAAGATCTGGTCTCAAAAACAAATAATAATAAATTAGAAAACAGATGTGTATGGGATTTGCAGTTGCTTTAAAAGACCAAAAAAGGAAGAAGAAATGTCTGTTTATTTATCAAATTATTTTTCATGATAAATTAACTTGATTTTCCTTTAAAAGAAAGTGCTTTTAGTTCACCTCTAAGCCTGAGGATATTTTCATTGGAAGTAGCCATCTTGATTCATAGTGATATTTCATGTGATAGCCTACTTTTTTGCTGTTCTTATGCCCTGCAAGATGTTTGTTCATCTGTTTTCTGATTTTCATGAGTTCTGATGAGATGCTTGCTATTATTTCTGTGATTGTTTCTCTCTTTGTGACATGCCTTTTTTTCTGCCTGCTTTCAAGTTATTTTTCGCATCTGATTTTCTGTGGTTTGATTATGATGTATCTGAGAATTCTCCTCAATTTTCTTATGTTTCAGGTTCACTGAGTTTGAATTAATACATTTGTGCCAGCAATTTACTCTCAATGTGATTCAGGAACATAAAAGCCCTTGGTATGATATTTGTGGATCTTCTTTTGGCTTTATCAAGATAAAAAAAATGAAGCAATAGAATTGATATTACAGAAAGGTGTGTGCGGTTGAGCACATGATATTGTTTCAACCACAGTGTTACTAAATTGAAGAAGCTTGATTTGTGAAGTAAAGAAGGATGACAGAGTTATGTCTGAAAATCTAGGGAAATCTATACAAATTGATAAGACTGGAGAGTATCACAGTAAGAAAGATGGCAATAATGAATGTTTATATTCTCAGTCCACAAAAGAGATGGGCTATGAAGCCAGGTGTATTTGACCCTGCTGAGTAGATACTGCAAACACACTACTCTGGATCAATAACAAGAAGAGGACAATGACCAAGGGAAAAACAAACTCAAATGAAAGAAATATAATTACAGGTACCACCACATAGGACTTAACTATGACATCTTTGAGGAAGGTCTGCAGATGAGGCAGAGGTGTCAAAGGAAACAACGAGATACTGTGGGAACTTTTAAGGAATGCATATGTACATATGTAAGATATATACAAACATATATATTTATTGTGATATTAGTTAGAGATTAGCACTTGAAAATCTGAATGCCTTACATTTTCCATTGACTCCTGCCAGAGAGTAATTCGTGGAATTGGATGTCCCAGAGTCATCGTATTTTACGAAATGCTTGGTAATAACACTATGAAAAAAAGAAAGCCCTATATGGAAGTATACAGGTGATTTATCTACAGATGCCATTAATTGAGTTCTTACTATATCTTGGAGCCTAGGTCAGGATTATTATACAAATGGTTTTATCTGTTTCTTTTAATAATTCTCTGAAATATGTGTTATCTACTACTTCTAAAACAAAGAGACAGACACATTGGCAGTAACAAGCTTAGCTGTAAGGTGGTAAAAACAGACATTAAATAAGCATTTGGCCTGAGAATGTATGTTATCAATCACCAGGTCACACTACCTTCATGCTAGCTATGAATTTTCTAAACGACAGAAAGAAACTGGGTCTTCATCGCTGATCTGGAATGCCAAAGCCTAGATCAAGTGAATGTACTAGATTATGCTGGGATAGATTGGAAGTGCCCATTAAGTAAGTACATACCATACTGCAAGCCCCATACCTGATTGCTACACATGCCAGCTCTCACAAGATAAACGAGGGTAAAGGAAGATTCTTCTGTAAACTCAAACAATTAAACAGACATACAGAGATCTTGGAAGAAATATCACAGCTCAACATATTGTAATCTCAAAGGAAATAGTTAATTTTGTACATCAGATTCAGTCACACCACCTTACAAAATGTTCAAAGAATGCTGTAATGCATTCATGAGTCTTTGGATGGATAATTGGGTCAAAAAGGCATTTTTGAGAGTTAAATATACACCTCTGAAATGCAATATTTTTAAGAAGGAAGAGAAGTAAGCATTTTGGAAATACCATTTTCTTTATTTAGAACTGTTAGCTTTGACTTCAAAAGAATTCAAGAACACTAACGATTACAAACGGGCAGAGGCTCAAACAGAATAATTTAGAAAGAAATTCCACTGACAAAACTTTGAAAGAGAGAAACCATGTGGAAGGGTGGGTAAAGTAGAAAGACATCTGTTGCATTTTCTCTTTATGAGGAAAGCGAGCTTTGGAAAAGGAAGTAGGAGCCTGAGAGACTGAAAGAAAGGATGAGATGCTACCTTGTGCACTGTGCTCTAGTTCTTATTCTGTTCAGTCCCTCGTGTACTTTAAAATTAATTAATTAATGTTTGTGCACATGTGATCCTGTATGTACACATGGGTACAAAGGCAAGAGATCCACTTTAGCTGTTACTCCTCAGTAGCCATCTTCCTTGTTTTTTGAGACAGGCTCTGACTGATATTTGGGATTCTCCAATCAGGCTAAGCTGTCCAGACTGAAGGCCCTTCTGTCTTTGCCATCTCACTGCTAGGAATACAAGAATGCACAGACATGCTGTCATTTTAAAAATTATATTCTTTTCATTCTTTTGGGAATTTTATAAAAATATATTTTGATCCATATTAATCATCATTCCCAGCTCCCTCCCCACTCCATTAAATGTTCTCTCTATCTCTGACTCTGCCGTTCTCCATTCTCTTTCTTTAAAAAAAGTGAAGTCCAGTTTGTACTGGTTGGTTATTCCACAGTGTGGGACCGACATTTAATTAATAATTAATTAATCTGTTTGTTTATGTATTTATTCTATGTATGCAAATGGTTTGCTTGCATGTATCACGTGTATGCTTGGTACCTGGAAATGTCAAATACAAGTAACACATGATTCAAGGAAAAGGGGAAGGAGTCAAATCTGCTTTGCTACTCCTTGGAGGAAAGGAAGAAACACAGATAGAACAATAAACCATAAAATTCTCATAACTGCTCCAGCAGCCACACGAAAGGACATGTTGGTCACTCAAACAATTTTAGCCTTGGCGAGCCCTTTCTTACATGCCTCTCATCTGTTTCACATCTGTAATTGAACCAAAATCTTGAAGCTAGAATACATAACAGACTTTGAATGACTGAATCAAGATTCAAAATAATGTTTTTTCAGTCCTTGAGGGCCTTCAATGCCTAAGCTGGGAGAACTGGTGATATAGACAAGGTACGAATCACCAAACTACTCAGTTTCTCAGCATGATCCAACAGAAGGGAGTGGCAATTAAGCTCTTAAAGAAAACTGTGTGGTTAGTCAATATCATGCAGTCACCCCTAGAAACAAACACATGCAAGTAACACTGAACAGACTGAGCAGATTGTATGTATGCATGTATGTGTATATATGTGTGTGTATGTGTATCCTACAATCACACACACACACACACATATACATACATGTACAACCTGCTCAATCTATTCAGTGTTAGCGGCATGTGTTTGTTTATATGTGTATATGGGCTTATATATATGTGTGTGTGTGCACATGTATATGTATATGTATACACACACATATATACATTCACACGTATTTATGTGTGTATATCTATGTATGTGTATGTATATAAACAGTAGAAGAGGAAGCCCTGTAAATTTGGGGGTGGAATAGGGTTTGGGGGGTATATAGTAAACTAGGAAGAAACAGGAGGTATAAATGATGTATCTTAGTTAGGATCTCTATTGCTGCTCTCAAACACCATGACCACAAAACAAGTTGGGGATAAGAGAGATTTATTTCAGCTCTTACTTCTATATCACTATTTATCATTGAAGGAACTCAGGACAGGAACTCAAACAGGGCAGGACATGGAGGTTGGAGCTGATGCAGAGCCCATGGAGGGTGGTGTGACTGGCTTGCACCCCATGGCTTGCTCAGCCTGCTCCCTTATAGAACCCAGGACCACAATCCCAGGGATGGAGCCACCCGAAATGGTCTGGCCCTCCCCCACCAATCATTAATTAAGAAAAGGCCTCACAGCTGGATCTTCTGGAGACATTTTTTCAATTACGCTTCCCTCCTTTCAGGTAACTCTAGTTTCTTGTATTAAGTTGACATAAGACTAGCCAGTACATGATGTAATTAAGTTCTGATTAAATTTAAGAAACCCTGTCCTGCCAACCCCACTGGTCTTTCTCTCTTGGTGTCTGTTGCTTTCTACCCATTATTGTAGAACACAAGTATAAACTTCTTTAGCCTCACTTTCTTTGACGTTTACTAATTCCTGTTGTTTATAAGCTTCCCTGCCCCCACCCCCAGTCTAGACCTTTCTTTCTCCTGGCATGTATTTTTGTCTCTGTCCTCAATACTCCAAGCTCATTGTCAAATAAGCAACCAGCTCAACATGTCTAAAAACTTCTTTGAACATCATGTTTTTTTCACAAGCATCATTAAAAATCTCTTATTGTAATACTATGTGGTGCAGTAATGACAACTCCATGCTTCCCAATGTTCCCCAAATAAGAAATTCAAAGTAATTAATATTTTCTTCTCATTAAGAATGGAAATGAAGATGGGGAAAAAGGTAACTGGCAAGTTCCTCAGTCAATAGAGGCAAGGTGGGCACCGAAGTTGGACTAGGTTGGTACCCACTGACGCTACGCTAGAAGTTCTTAGTCCCAAATAAGGCTATACTGAATTTCTGGGCTCATTTAAAAAAATTAATTTAAATCTGTACCTCAAAAGATCATGGTACTGCCTTTGGGAGAGGGCTGGTTTAACTTTAGTGTCACTCGTGTTAGGGTGTTTACAGCTGCGGGTACTTTAATAGTAAGCTAGATTAGTAGACACAGCATCTATAGGCTAATGGAACTGTCAGTATGCTGTGTTCTTTTGAAAACAGACTTTCAGTGTTCTATTTCGTTCTGGAGAATGAAAATTTGGATGAGATGATAAAATTTATTTATTGAAAGGCATCAGAGTGGTAAGAATATTGAAACTCATTACTAATGAATATTTTAAAGAACCGGTGCTGTTTTATCTGGAGAGAAGATGGCCTAAGTGACACCATTTTTATGTCTGCATTTAAATTCTATTTAATAAAGAATCTAATGAAACTACTATATGTCAGTTGAACATTGGAAACCACACAGATATACAAAGATATACTAACATAGATCTACCCCATCATCAAAGAATAAGTGTAAAATTACAGATGTCTAGAAAGATTTGTCCTTTCTATTGAGCCAGATTTTAATGGAATTACTCAAGGATGGAATGGCCTAGCCTTTCGCCACCCCTACAGGTATTCAAGCAAATGGTGCAAGCCTACCTGGGATAAGAACCAGGGAAGTAAATTAGCCATTGTATGAGTGATTGAGTGGTCTGACCTTTAAGCACTCCAGCCTTAGATGCTGTGATTCTTTCATAGGTGCCATCCCTGTCCCTTAATATCATAAATACTTGAGATATAACTGTCAAAAAATTGAATTTACATGCTACATGTAAATCACCTGCTTGCAGATTTAAGACTGGTTTTTTTACTATTTCAAGCCTGTATCATTTCTGTCTTGAAGAAAATGATAGGGAACCTAAGACAAAGGAGTTAAAAGAATTAAAATTGTGAATAAAAGGGAAGTCAAATGTCTGTAGCTTTCCATATGTTTGTTTTAGTGGTACTAACTCTGTAAACCAAATACAAACTTGATAGGTAAATGGCAAGTAATGTTTGTGGAAAATACTTGATTTTTAAAATATCGTATGTGAAATTGGGTCAATTAAAATAAGTTTAGTATTTAATTTTATGGCACTGGAAGATCCTTTTTCTCAAGCTGAAATGCCAACACTCTCCTCACAGTGGCCACCACCTCTACGGTTATGGTTCCCTCAGCGGTGAGTACATTTCTCGTGATGAATTTTACAAGCCTAGACATTTCTGTAAGTTGATTTGATCAGGTGTGGGGAAGGAATGACAGTGAATAAACAGAAGAGTTCTGGAAACACTGCTGCAGAATTTGGTAAGTTACCATGGTTTTTTGTTAGCTTGTTCTTTTGTTTTTGTTTCTTTCTAAGAACAGCAACAAAATAATGCTCAGCTTTTAGGTTTTGAGAAAGGTAAAGACAAGACAAAAACTGCAGGAAAACTGATTAACTCAGGGTACATATTGAACTTTTATGACTATGATCATCTCAGTAAGCACTCTATGCAGTTTCCTTGTATGCAGTATTTCATTAGACAATTTTCAATAACAACATGACTTTCCATGTGGAAGAAGTGAGGTACTACACTAAAAAACTCACCAAGCTAGCTAGACAGGGATCCCTAATTGTCTGCTGTATCAGATGCAAAGAAGAATGCATTATCAAACATGTTCTACATAGACCTATTGCAGTATTATGTAATCCTCTGAGTTTTTGATTGATAGTATTGCTACCATAGTTTTACGCTTGAAAGCAATTAATTTAAAAACACATGCTGTATTAGTTATGGCTCTTTAAAGGATCAGAATGAATAGAATACACCCATTCATACACACACACACACACACACACACACACAAACACACACACAGGATTTTTTTAGAGTGATTACAGGCTCTGGTTTGATTATTGAGCAATGACTGCCTCCTGATAGAAAGGCCATGAATTAAGTAGTTGTTTAGTCTTGAGTCTGGATACCTTAGTAGTTCCAATCTGCTAATCCAGCCCTGGAGGTTTCCCAGAGAAACCTCAGTCTATGTTGGAATTTGGAAGAAGGTTTTAATATCAGCTAAGGAATACCTCAGCAACAGGGTAGGTGACTTCACCCAAAAAAAAGGATGAACAGGCAAAAAGCAAAAGCTTCCTTCTTTTGTGTTATTTTATGTGGCCCAGATTTAGGGTAGGTTTTCCCACCTCAAACGTGCCCATCAAGACAATTCCTTGAAGACATATTCAGCTTCCTAGGTTTTATTTTATTCTAGTTGTTGTCAAGTTGACAACCAAGAACAACCGTCATGCGTGCCAAGCGTACATCTGAAAGGGAATTTTATTTTGCAAATGGTCTAATTATTTGTGGCATTTCACTACTCCTCACACGTAGGCTGACAGGGCTGTCCAGAGGTCTAAGGTAAAACCAAGTACTACTGGTCAAATAAAACAAAAAGTTAGTCATGAAATGACTTTTAATGATATTCTGCTATGCTCATAGAGCAGTGCCCTATTCAACTCTCATCAGAGATGATTCCTCCTATATCAGAGAGGAACAAATACAGAGACCTACAGACAAACATTACACAGAGGGAGATAGACCTTGAAAGACACATAGCTCTAAGTGAAATATCTTCATCAAGTCCCTTCTTTCGGCGCTCAGTGAATCATTTAGAAGAGGAGGCAGAAAGAATATAAGAGCCAGAGTGGATGGAGGACACCAGGAGAACAAGTACCTCTAGATCAACTGAGCCAAGCTCATATGAATTCATAGACATTGTAGCAGCAAGCACAAGACCTGCATGGGTCTGCAGCAGTCCTTGGCACTTTTATTATGGCTTCCAGTTTAGTGTTTTTACAAGAATCCTGAGTGTATGAACAAGTGGGTCTCTGATTCTTATACCTTTTCTTTGACTCTTTCCCTTGTGTTGGTTTGCCTTGTCCATCTTCAATGTAATGATTCTTATTTTATCTTATATTTTATTTTGTTATCATCTCTGAAAAGTTTATTAATTTGTAATGAAAGACTGAAAGGGAGTAGATCCAGATGGGAGGGACTGGGACAAGCAGAGGGAGGGGAAACTGTAGTCAGGATATATTGTATGAGAGAAGACTTTATTTTCAATAAAAGGAAAAAAATTGGGGCAGGAGAAATGGCTCAGCAGTTCAGAGCACTGACTGCTCTTCCAGAGGACCTGGGTTCAATTCCCAGCACCCACATGGCAGCTCACAACTGTCTGAAAATCCAGATCCAGGGGATCTGGCACCTTCACACCAATGCACATAGAATAAAGATAAATACATCATAAAACATTAAAAAAATTTTTTCCAACAAGTAAATAATAATGCTTACATGTTAGTGCAGCAATAAGGCCGAGTAATCAGTTGCGTTTTGAGAGCTTTTCATTGTTCATGGACACAGGTTCATGGGATTTCAGCAAGCTCAAATATATAATCATGAAGTCAGAAACAACTGAGTAGAAAAATCTGGACAATGCCTGCTTGTTAAGTATATGTGACTTCACAGGGCATACTCTTGGAGCTGGTGATCACTATAGATGGATACAGAAAAAAACAGTTGACAGAGGGAATAAAAGGGACAATATTTTTATTCTTTCCCTCCATGGGAAATGTTCCTCCAGGTTCTAGGGAACTGTTTCTGAAAATGTCTTAAAGTTTTAGCAAGTAATTCATCCTCTCAATCAGGGAAGCCAAGGAGATCCCATCAGATATATAATGTAAAGAGGGGAGTCAACACACCGAGAAATTTATACCATACTTCTGACAGAAGCCATGGTTAAGCAAGGCATGGTCACATAGCTGAAACAATTAATTATTTAAAAAGACTTGGGGCTCCTCTCAAGCCCAAGTGACCGTCAATGATTATATCCTCAAACTACCTTGATATAAAAAATATTTTTTTTCTATTTTCAGGTCTTAAACCAACAATAGAAAATATAACCAAGGGTTAACATGAGCAGTGTTTGTTTGGTTTTTAGCAGTTCAAGGAACTATGCTTCCTAGACATTAAATTTAAATCCACATGAAAAGTTATATTTAGGCAAACACTTATCTCTAATGATTTTTTTCTTGTTCAGAAAGAGCCTTCCTCGATGTAAGACAGTAAAATAGCTATGGCTTAGTTTCAAAACTGTGACATGTAGACAGGCAGTGCAGTTATGGTCTTAGTCTAAAAAAACAAATGATGGTTCAATCTAGTCTTTTCTTCCCCCTCTAGAAGCCACCTTGGAGGGACTTTATGCAGATTCTAGCCATTTCTACTGTTATTAACCTGCCCAAAAGTCATTGTTGGGTTTATCAACCTGGAGTTCAGACTGGGAGACCAAAAGAAAATTCCTCAAGAAGAGAAGAAAAAGATCTCAATGAATAGATGTCCATTAAATGATTGCACTCCTAAAGAGAATGAGCTCACACAGAGGTCCTGGTGCACTGTAATTCAGACATTAAAAATCTCCTTTGTTCTGGCTTCTTTTGGTTCTTTGCCCACAGCTTGCAATATTAATTACCTTTGCCTTTACTTCTCCCTCAAATCTCTTTCCAAGCACTAGCCAATTTCTTCCTTTCCTCCTTACACATGGCTATTATACAATATAAGAATTGATGTGATTTCCAGGACTTTATGTAGGCCCTCTGTAAGGGTAATCTCATTGCCATACTTGATGACCCCACTCAGCCATAAGGAGCTAGATTAAGCTATTGCCCCAAATTTCTAAATCATGGTAAGGGTAACCTCTTCAGATAAGGGCAATGATGAGGACAGGCCATAGAAATGGGACAGTTTTGGGACATGGCCACATTTATTTCCATGGTTGTAAGTCAGAAATGCCTTGGTCCTAGAATGGGGGCCAGAAATGCTATTATTTGGGAAGGCTCGATTCATGGTATGGTTGATGATTTTAGGGTTATCTTTTCAGAGAAAGGGATATTACAATAGTCTTTATGAGGGCTCTGTGGAAACCCATTAAAGAGAGCTAATCCTCTGGCCTGGATAGAGACCTAATATTCTAAACTGCAGTGCAACACATAAAAACTATCCAAGTAGGCTTGCCATTCAATTACCTGGTCAAGGGACCAATGCCAAGGATGGCAAGGTTACATTAGTCCATGATAAAAAGATAGGAAGAGTAATTATTCCTTTCATGAGGTAATGCATTTTACTTCCCAGAATTTCTACCCTTAGTGTAGTCTCTTTGAAAACTACAACTCTGAGTTTCTGTGAGGTTGGCCTACCTTGCTGAGTTCTGCCACAGAAGGATGTATCTTTTCTTTTACCATTTCGTTTAATTATGTTTTTCTTTTAGGTTAAATTGAGAGCTCATTTGTGCTTTTTAGGTTTCACCGTTTCTCCAGATTTCTAGAGTTCTACCTGCCTGGTGGTTGCTTGTCCGCCTGCTCGCTCAACTTTGATGGTATGGCTTTTTCTCTTCATTTGTCCATCCTTCTCCTCTGCACAGATGCTGAGATTTATAGATTACCACCCTGAAGATTTTCTTTAAATTTAGTAGAATTGTCCTTGAGCAAAAGAAAGAAAGAAAGCAAAAAAAGAAAAGAAAGAAAGAAAAGAAGGAAGGAAGAAAAAGAAGAAAGGAAGCACAGAAGGAAGGATAGAAGGAATGAAGGAGAGAGGGAAGGAAGGAAAGAAGAAAGGAGAGAAGTGTGGACTTCCAGTGTGTGTGTGTGTGTCAGTATGATGGTTTGAATGAGAATGGTCCCCACAGGTCAGTTATTGGAATGCTTGGTTCCCAGTTGATGGAACTGTTTAGAAAGGATTAAGAGGTGTGGTTGTGTTGACAGAGGGTGTGTCACCAGGGGTAAACTTTGAGATTTTAAAAGTCCTTATTATTCCCAATGTCTCTCTTATTCTGCCTCCTATTTGTGAATAAATGTAAGCCTCCAGCTCTTCCAGTACCATGCCTTCCTGCTTGCTGCCCTGCTCCCTGCCATGATGGTATGGACTTGAAGCCTCTGAAACCATGAATTCCAAATTAAATGTTATCTTTGATAAGCTGCCTTGGTCTTGCTGTTTTGTCACATCACATGAAGAGTAACTAAGATAATTAGGAATAAGTATGCTGTTTCTAAGTGTGAACCAGGCATAGAAACTAAATGTTTAAAATTCAAAACACAACTGAGATCTCAGGTCAGAAATAATATTGACTACACGTCTATTGAGAGAGAAAATCAAAATATGAAATTCTAGGCAGGTGGTTCATATCACCCTCCTTCACCTTCCTCAGCTCTTTTGTTTCTGAGCTTTGACCTAGCAAGATCAAGGCAGCTTATAAAAGATAACATTTAATTTGGAATTCATAGTTTCAGAGGCTTCAAGTCCATACCATCATGGCAGGGAGCAGGGCAGCAAGCAGGAAGGCATAAAATAAAAATAAAAACCAAATCACCGTGGTGTAGTAGATGCATGTTGGAGACTCTGAGAGAAGACAGTTACTAACCAGGGGCCTAGTTATAGGGCCTCTACCTAAGAAATTAGTGTGTGTTGGGGGGCTACCTAAGAAATTAGTGTGTGGGGGGGTGGAGTTTCTGGTATTGTTCTCTCTCTCTCTCTCTCTCTCTCTCTCTCTCTCTCTCTCTCTCTCT